>JANBTS010000036.1:0-129771 GCA_027578955.1 Coemansia sp. RSA 1250 | reverse complement strand
TTGCACCGAAAATTTTCAGAATTCCAAGGGGGTTTTCAGTGCAGTGTTTTGATTGTTGAAAGTAGGAGCAAAGTACAGGTGTTCTGGGCATTTTGGTTAACGCCCTATAATTTATTTAGCTGTTTTGAAGAAATAAATCTGCACAATTATTCTCAAAGGAAGTAGGAGAGAATGATCTTATTACATGATATCTATTAGATGAAGCTCCACCATGGATATAATTAACATACCCATCATCACTTATTTCAATATTGCTATAGTCAGACCAAAAAATTTCTGCATCTTTCCAAACCCCACAATGGAAAAGAAATGCATACACAACAAAAATGTCAGCTGGTGTAAACTGATAGGGTTTATTCAGTAGGGCTTTAACATTAGCTGGCAGTTTGGGATTCATCTTTGCTTGATCATTCCATTTGGCAATCACATCTTTAAAACTATTATCCTTGATTATTGCTGGATGAAGCTTATAGCTATTGTCTCCATGAATGGAACCACCAGGATAACCACTATCACCACTTTTTATAAATTCAGAACACAGCAAGTAGTAGTTACAATCAAAATGTGCAATTTGCCTCATCATCTCTCTTGTAATTTTCATATCTGCCCAGTTAAAAGTTGCTCGCCCTGTAGTTGGTGACTTTCCACCTTGATTGAAAATGTTATCTAGCAAAAACTTCTTGTGGTTAAACACAGGAAGTAAGTCATCAGCAGGACCAAGAACCAGAGCATCAATGCTGTGTTTGTTTTGCTTAGGCACAAATTCCTTCCAATTACCAAAGCTGTTAGCATCTACCATTTTCTTTATGTTGCCCAAAAAATACAAGCACTCCATGCCTGACCATAGAGCTGATGGAATATTATTCAGAAGCCAACTGCACTTCTCCTGGTCGGCATTTCCACAAACAACAACCCAGATAGTTGTATAGCCTATTGAAGCTAGCTTGGACTGGCACAGCCAGAGCATTTTTATACTAATCATATCATCAGGCTCCAAGTCTGTAATAACTAATAGAGCTTTATTGGTGGTAATCTCTAGTGTAGCAGCCATAGGTTTAAATAGAAAAGTGGTAATTCAAAATATGATTGTTTGAGTAAAATTGAAGCCAAAGAACTAAAAGAAGTCCAAGCTTTATATTTTCTGCATTTTCCTTTTACTTTTTACCTTTTACTTTTTACCACGAATTTAATTACTAATTATATGGGAACAATCATCCTAAATATTTACAAGCAAGTACTAATGTTAAATTTTAGATTATATAAGCTGACATATGTTTCACTGTGAATGTTCTTAGGTGGTCATCCTAAACTAGAAATCCAGAAGCTAGCTAAACAAGTACTAAAAACGTGAGAAAACTTGATGCAATACTATGTTTGCTAATATCCAATTAGCAAAAACCCAACCAAAACAGACAGAAGAGGGGGTTATAACTTTCACTTGTAACCAGGAAACAGCCATATCCAAAACCCCCTCGGAATTCTGAAAATTTTTGGTGCAGTGCTTTGATTGTTAAAAGTAGGAGCAAACTACAAGTGTTCTGGGCGTTTTGGATAATGCCCTTAATAGTAATTGTTTTTAGCCAAATTGATACTTTCGGCCATCTTTTATTGTATCAAAATACTTTCTCTATATTGTTTTGCCTATATAAATTGGCTGCAGGGCCCACACGCACTCTCATAGCTATTATCTATATGTAATTTGAAGTACTTGTGATATTATGTCTATGCGCCAAGAGTATCACATCAAAAGGTGGCGGCTTTTTTTTAACAATTCCAAAAAGAGCCAAGAAAAATGGTCATCTGCATGCCCAGTCCCAGCCAAGGCCGCAAGGCATTAGCAACTGGTAGAGTACTGTAATAAAAGCTTAGACATGTTGCCATTAGTTTCATTTGCACTTTAATATATCTGTTATAATGTACTTTAGTTTGTTTAGATATAGAGTCGCTACTTTCTTGGGATTTGGATATAAGAATACTGCTGCCCAGGAGATCGTAGAGCCACCGCATAATGAAAAAGAGAAATGCTTCAAAGTATTTTATGTAGGTAAAAGCACAATTAGCCATAGCGATAACTTATATGCAAGGAGTAACAGCAACGAAACGCTCTATCTATTTGACGAGCCATTTGTCCCTGACGATGCAGTGCCGTATTTAGACGAGAGCTATGAAGAACAGATTGCTGCACATATTGCGCGTCGCCGCTCACGTTTCCGCCGTAAAGTATTCAAAAAAGCAGCCCCCCGTCACCCACATACGACCACAGGCATTGTTTAATTTAGAAGTGATTGATTATACAGACGAGCGGAGTAAGGAAATACCTTTTTCCGAGATACTTGGCTCCGATGGCCATTTTATTAACGCGAAAATGATTACCCGGGTGGGGTAAAATAGACGGAATGGGCCAGTGGCAATTGCTTCACCATCACAGTTGAGTCTGGACACAGGGATACATGACTGCTGAGCTTTTGTCTTGTAAACTATCGGGTTTCCGAGCTTTATTTCCAGGCATGTTTCTTTATAAACGGAGATAATGGCATTGGTTAGCAAACGTAGTTATTTTCTATCAATTCAGATACTTTTACTTTATTAAAGCATAATACTGCGCAATGACAAACACTTCAAGCGAGCCAAGCGCTAGCCAAGGTATGGCAGCGTCAACTCACACTGAAAAGACAGACTCGATAATGACAGGAAAAGATGCAGAGGTTGGCAAGGAGCTGCCATACTCACCATTTGGCACTAAAATGCGCGCAATGATTGTTATTATTACCGCCATGACTGGGCTTGTGAGTCCATTGTCAGCCAATATGTATTATCCGAGTATTACTAAAGTTCGAGACGATCTTAATACAACCCAGTCGGGGATAACCTGGACCATTACCTCGTATGTTATTGCAATGGCGGTATTTCCGCTTTTATGGAGTAATCTTGCCGACTACATCGGGCGAAAGCCAGTATATGCATTGTCAATGCTGATATTTACCTGTGGAAGTATTGGGTGCGCGCTTTCACAAAGTCTGGTAGCGCTCATTGCCTCTCGGGTGGTGCAGTCAGCAGGCTCATCGGCAGTTCAGGGTGCTGGAGCAGGTACAATATCAGACATTTATCCGCGAGAGCAGCGCGGCACGGCTTTAGGAATATACTATTTGGGACCGCTTCTTGGGCCGTGTCTGGGACCGTTAATTGGAGGATATATTGGACAAGACGCAGGCTGGCGATGGGTATTTTGGGTACTGGCAATATGGGGCGGAATAATGTTCTTGTTGGCAATATTTGTGCTGCCCGAAACTCATCGGCGACTTGTAGCCAGAAAAACGCCGATTCAGCAAGTGAACATCCCGCCAAGACTTGGGCTCAAAGACAACAACCCGTTGCTGGACATTGCCACAGCTCGCTACCCAGTAGTAGCACTGTCAATGTTCCACTTTGCAATGCTATTTGGCACATACTTTACCAATGCCACTGCCCAGCCGCTGGCATACGAAGGCATTTACAATTTATCGCAGGGCATGTCGGGTCTGTGCTTTTTGGCATCGGGAGTAGGCTGTGTCATGGGATCAACAGGCGGCGGACGGGTAACCGACTTGCTGCTTCGCCGCTACCGCCATAAACTGGAAGCTCAAGCAGACAATGATGAATGCAGGGAAAATCTGCCAACAATACCAGCAGAAGCCCGGCTGGGAGCAATGTGGGTGGGCAGCGGCATGTTTCTGTGTGCAGTGGTTATTTGTGGGTGGCTTCTTGAAAATAGGCTATCGCTGGCTGGAGTGCTGGTAACACAGTTTTTTATCGGCTTCGGGATGGCATTTACATTTCAGTCGTTGGGCGGGTACCTGATAGATGTGTTTCCAATGCGCTCAGCACGGATTACGGGAGTACAGAACTTTTGGCGCAGTGTGTGGGCAGCGGTTATTGTACAGCTGTTTCCAACGATGCACAGCAACATTGGCTGGGGGTGGTCATACACGGTAATGTTCTTTCTTACGCTGACATCGCTGACGCTGATGCAGATAGTTGTTTTTAGAGGCCAGATTCTGCGGCAGCGGTTTGGGCCAAGTATTGATTTGCAATAAAAAACACGCTAGTTGGCAGCTTGTAGCTTGGCCAGGCGACGAGACACCTCGGCAATATATTCGTCAGTATTGACATACGAATCCGCAGGAGCGTTGCTTCCGTGGATGGAAATGGCCAGATCCTTGGTCATAACGCCCGAAATGACAGCCTGGATGCAGGCAGTCTCAAGGTTCTGAGCAAACTTCTCGAGTTCGGGTGTGCCATCTAGCTGGGCGCGGTGAATCAGCCCACGGGTCCAGGCGTAGATAGAAGCAATGGGGTTAGTGGAGGTGGGCTTGCCCTGCTGGTGCTGGCGGAAGTGGCGTGTAACAGTTCCATGGGCAGCCTCGGACTCGTACACAAACTCGCCAGGGTTAGTGCCCTTGGCAACCAGTACCGACGACATCAGCGCCAGCGAGCCACAGCCCTGCGCTACCAGATCGGAGATGATGTCACCCAGCATATTGCCCAGCGCAAGAACCAGGCCGCCCTCCATCTTGACGAGCTGAGCAACCATGTCGTCGACCAGACGGTGCTCATACCAGATTCCAGCACGCTCAAACTCTGCGCGGTACTCGGAATCGTACAGCTGCATAAAGATCTTGTCCCAGTACGCATCGTACGTGGAGATGACGGTGGACTTGGTGCCCAGGTACAGCGGCAACTTGCGGTCCAGAGCCATCTTGAAGCACGCATGCGCAAACGCTGTGATGGACTCGTGGGTGTTGAACATGCCCAGCCCTACGCCGGGCCCAGAAAAGTCAAACACGGTCTTGCGCATCGACGGTATGCTGGCGCCTTCGGGAGTGAACGTTACCTCGTAGCGGCCAGGCCCGTCAACCTCAAAGTCGGTGGACTTGTACTGGTCGCCAAACGCATGGCGGGCAATGATGATGGGCTTCTTCCATGCCGGAATCAAGCGGGGCACATTGTCAATGAAAATCGGCTCGCGGAACACAGTGCCGTTCAGTGCGTTGCGAATGGTGCCATTGGGCGACTTCCACTTCTGCTTGAGTCCGAATTCCTTGACGCGCGCCGCATCCGGCGTGATGGTAGCGCACTTGATGCCCACCTTGTACTTTTTGATTGCCTCGGCAGCCTCAAGCGTGACCTTGTCGTCCGTCTTGTCGCGGTTCTCCATTCCCAAGTCGTAGTACTTGATGTCGATGTCAAGGTACGGCAGAATGAGCTGGTCCTTGATCCGCTGCCAGATGATGCGCGTCATCTCGTCGCCATCAAGGTCCACGACTGGATTCTTCACCACAATCTTCTGTGCTGGTGCGCTAGCGTCTACACTCATCGTTTAAAAAACAACTTTGGATTAGCTGAGGAAGAGAGAAAGAAAAAGGAGTTTTGACTTGCCAGCGCCGTGGGTCGTCTTTGTAGCTGCGCCGGCGCAAACCGGAAGCGCCCAAAATGAATGAGCAGCGCACCATGCTCTCACGGCCTGTGCTAATCGGAGAATTGGCCATTTCCCAATATGGAATCATGCTGCTAGGCCTCACGTGAAATAGCGCCATAGCCAGCTTATCTTTCTGAAGATAAGGATTCTACTTACAAGTGCGCAGGGCTGATGGCTGCTGTGCCAGCCGAGCCAGTTTGGCGGCCACACTGCTGGCCGCGGGTGTGCGAGTAATGCGTCCGATTGCGGAAAGCATGATAAGGCGAATTATAAGTTTTTAGAAAAAAGCAGAGACAAGCCTGGCCTGCTAGACGGTGCTCCTCCTCCGGTCTTTTACATTGCGGGCATTTTGTGCTCCTGCTAGCTCCCCCTTGTCCTTGGAAATTCCCGATGTCCGCGAGCGTATCTAATTTTCACCCCCCATAAAATAGGCTCAATCAATGCAGCATCGATAAGCGATGGCAGAACAGATAAATTAATTTTGGCCGCCTTACAGCCACTCTGCATGACAAATGTGTTTGGGTTCCTCTCTTGATAATCTGCTTATGCGCGTCGGTGCCGCCAATCGGCCAGCAGTTCTTGACGGCGGCATGGGCCAGCTGCTGGCCGACGAAGCCACTGGCATTTCGGATGAGCTCTGGGCAGCTGGCGTGGCGGCAAGATCGCCTGGTCTGGTTCGCTCTATCCATCAGCAGTATCTCCAAGCGGGTGCTGACATAATCACCACCGCTACTTACCAGGCCTCTGCCAGCGGATACATTGCGGCGGGAATTGCTGCTGACAATGTCGCTGCTGAGCATGCAATGGCTGCTGCAATCCAGCTTGCGGTTGATGCACGGAATCGCCACATGGATTCTTCAAAAAGCACGCGTCCTCTGGTTGCCGTGTCCTTGGGTTCCATAGGCGCAACACTGGGGAATTTGAGCGAATATACTGGCGATTTTGGGATGAGTGAGCAGCTCATTTATGAATTTCACTTGCAGCGCTTAAAAATGGTAGCGCAGTGTCTACTGACACCTCAGCTTCGGAAACAGATCGACTTGCTTGCCTTTGAAACAATTCCATCGCTGGCCGAAACCAAAGCAATAATCAACGCCTTGAGCAACATTACAGGGCTTCCTCCGGCTTGGATGTCGTTTAATGCTCGATCTGAAGAGTGCCTGGGTAGCGGGGAGCCCATAGAATCTGCTGTTGAGATGGCTGACAATTCCACTGGCATCTGTGCGGTAGGATTCAACTGCTTTCCTCAGCATATTGCTTGTGCGCTAGTGACGCGTGCAAAGACGGCCACGGACAAGCCAATTATTTGCTACCCGAATGGCCAGGCCTGGCCTGGATCCTCAGAAGCCTGGAACGATTCGAGCAACCGAGTATTGCCTGCAATATTTGCAGCAGAGGCACAGCAGTGGGCAGAGTGTGGGGCTGCTGTGGTCGGGGGCTGCTGCAGGACAACGCCCGCTCACATTCGCGAGGTCGCCAGAGCGTGCGGGGAGAGTTAAGAACCACATGGCACAACAGCATGCCCATGCAGCTAGACGATGCAGAACAATTCTCTTTTTCGTTTAGATATTTCCAACAATGCCTCCTGTTGACATCTATCGCGCTTACTATATGGCGCCACATCCTGTGGACTCTGAAGCCGAGCGTGCAGCCATTGTAGCGTCAATAATCAATAAATTTGCGGTTTTTTCGTCTGGTGCCAAGGCCATTGATCGCACAACGACGGATGTAGCGGTTCCTATTATGTATTATCCGCCGTGTTTTCAACGCAGCGGATACCCGATGCACAAAATGCATCCCAAAGACTGCAGCTGCGGCTGCTGTGGAAAGCGCCGCCATAAGCCGCGGCATCGCCAGCAGCACACGCATTTGCAAAACAGGCTGCTGTTCAACGGCCAGCACCAGCGCTTTATCGAAAGCACGCCTCAGAGGCATTCGCATGCCTTTGATACGGCGTTTACAGAACTTGTGTGTCTTTCGCTGTCTCTGCTGCTGAGCATTTGCTTGCTTTTGGTTGGCTACAAGATCGGCAGCTTGGTTTGCAAGTACGAAGCTGCGCGTGATCGAGGCCAGGGGCGCGGACACCGAGGATCGCTTGCGCGTCGCCAGGACAAAGCTGCGTACTGTCCGCTATCCAAAGATGTAGGCGTGCAGTGCGACGAGACCGAAACCAGTCCGTTGCTTTTCAGCTAAAATATTTATTTCCCATAATCACAGTTTCTGTAGCAATCCGTCAGTGTTTTCAATTAATATGTGGGGATTTCGTGGACTAAATCCAGAATATAAAACATTGAAGCATAAAGTCTCCTTTTTTCTGCATTTGCAAGTGGAATTTGGAGGATTCCCGCTTCGAAGACCAAAAGCAACGCGAAGGAGTTAGAGCCAGGTTCGCCATTGCCTCTGCGCAGAACCAGGTGTTAGATCTTTTGCACATTTACTCTCCTATTATGACCACAGAAGCTACTACCGTTTACGATGTGCACTGCCACATCCACGAAACACCAAAAAGCTTTAAAGACCTCGATAACGAGGGCCAGGCAGTTTACTGCGTCCAGGCAACCAAGTATTCGGACTGGGCAGATGTGCTTGATCTAAAAACACAATTTGACAAGATAATCATTCCGGCATTTGGCGTGCATCCATGGTTTGTTGAGCGTGTGCAGTCAGGCGAGATTCCCAGCACATGGGCAAGCGAGCTTCGGCAGGTGCTCATGCAGCATGGGGGAATTGTGGGCGAGTGTGGACTGGACAAAGCAGCGCGAAACGCAACGTCTCTAATACCATTTGAGCCCCAGGTAGAGATTCTAGAAACACAGCTTGGCATTGCTCATGAGCTGTGCCTTCCAGTGTCTCTCCATTGCGTGAGGGCATTTGGGGTGCTTGCAGACATGCTTCGCAAGCTGGAAAAATCGCAAAGATTGCCGCCGCGGATAATGCTTCATTCTTATAGCGGCTCGCCAGACATGCTGCAGCAGATGTTTCTTCGAGGCGAGCTAGGCCAACGCATTTATGTGAGCTTTTCCCGCTTTGTCAACTGCAGAAATCGGGCAAAGTCAGAAGAGTGCATTCGAATAGTGCCTGCCGAGCGGCTGCTTGTAGAATCGGACCTTCACGATGCCAGCAGCACAGCAGCGGCTCTGGAAGCAGCCATTGCGCTTGTGGCCGAGGCACGTGGGTGGGACTTTTCCCAGACGAAGAAAACGCTAGCTGCCAACTCGCGCGCATTTTTCAAGTATTTTTAGCAGCTGTGCTGACTTTGGACCCAATGCAGGTCTTTTTTTAGAACTTTTTCTTTCTCTCTCCCTGCATGAGTATGCGCACTTGCCTTCTCAAATTGGCCATCAGCGAGACAGACACTTTCTGTTTCTACATTTTTTATTTTTACAATCTAGATATCATCAGTTGACGATGCTGACGCTGCCGATTCCCGGCACTGTGCTTGTTGACCAGGCGAGCGAAAGCCCATATTCGCCGCGCCAGCCCTTTAGCGCTGGGATGCAGACATTGGTGTCAAACCGAACATCCATTTCCAGCTCCAATCGCTACAGCGACGCAGCCGGCAGCAACGGAAGCTGTGCCAGCAGCAATACCAGCAGCAGAGGGCATGTTGACAAGCTGTCACGACTGGAAAAGTACAAGGCGCTGCCAGAGTCGCTGGAAGAAGGGGTATGCAACCTTCCGTTTGAGCTAGATTTGATGGCGTGCCCACCTGCATTCAAAGAACAACTAGAGCTGGAAGCGTACAATATACTTGATCTTTCCAAGCTGCTGGCGCATGGGTCGCTGCCGCTGCTGCTGCAGCTCCATGAAACCAAAGTGGCCTCTACGCATGTTTTGCTGTTAACAGCGCCTGAAGGAGCTCGGCGCCTGCCCAAGCTCACACGCAATGCTCTCAAGCTGGGGTGGCCGCGTGTGAGCGCTATAAAGATATTCCACAGCATTTCCACGCTAGATGATGAGCTGGGGTACAAAGTATGGATGCCGCGCGACTACAAGCGGTATTTCCCCAATCTCAAGACCATCTCGTACATAGCCTTCAACACGAAAACCGGATATTTTCGCGAGATGTGCCACACTGTGGGCCTGCACCAGACACAGTCGGTGGTATTTCGTGCATCGCAGCGACATATGGAAATTTTGAATCTCAGCTCGCGACTTATGCGTTATATGGCCCATGCCAATTTCCTGCTGACAAACCTGTCGCTAACCATTGGCAACGACAACGGCTACCCAGACTATGCATTTACAGTGATCCGTGCGGTGCTGCTCACAGACCTCAATGCACCAACCAACTTGCGTCTCAATGTGGACTCTACCGACTTGCTGTACAAAATCACCGAGAATATGACGCTGCACTTTATTACGCAGAATCTAGAAGAAACTCAAGACGATGAGCTGCCATTCTGTAAGCCATCGGTTCAAGAGCTGATGCTGCGCTTCAAGGAAATCGGCAAGCTGGGCATTCCGTTTGCTGCACGGCATTTCCCAAACCTGGAGCGGCTGGTGCTCAATGCCCACGCAGATGTCGGTTATCCGTCACTGGAAAACACGTTGTATGGATGTATGTTTCTTGAACAGTGGGAAATGCTTTCGCGGGTACAGCTGGCCCATATTAATGACACGCTTGTTCAGCTGCTGGCCAACAGCTGCCCGCAACTCAACGAGCTCATCATATTTAATGCGGCAACTCACGAAAAGCTGATGGCCAAAAACTCGTTTGACATTCACCACCAGCTACTGCCGCTTCCCAGCATGACCTCAATGCGGTTTACGCCCAAGGGGCTACATTATCTGCTAACTCGCTTCCCTCATCTGCGTGTGCTGGATCTCAACTACCCGCTATATGTGGATCCGCTGACCAAGCCGCAAGACATTGATATTTCGCTAGCATCGTCGCTACTCAGAGCGACAGAGGCAGCTAGTATGCAGTATCCACGCCATCTGCGCTATCTTAGCATACCTTTCATTCCACTCTCAGTACACGGAATTTCGGGCATCATCAGCGCATTTCTTAGCCTGTCAACGCTGGAGGTGCGATTGGCAGCTATGCCTCGGCCGCCATCATCTTCCCGTCGCAAATTGCTTTCTCGTGTCAAAGAAGCAATTCCACGGCAGGCGTATGACCGCAATAATCGGCGTCCAGCCGAGCTCAGCGCACTGTGGGTGTGGTCAGATTGGTCGTCAGCAACCACAACGCTTGGGCCGGTAATGGATCTGTTTGCTCATTCGCGCACAGCACCACGCGTGTATATACCCTACATAGCCGGAGTCAATTCGCCGTCAGAAGTGGACACACGGCTGATACTGCAGTACATGAAAAAGGACATGCCAGCAACCCGCGTCCACCGATTTGAGTACAACATCGCTGATTATTATTATTTGTAGATCTAATCATATTGATGATAAAGGGAGAAAACATTTGCCCTTTCGTGAATGCCCATAGTTCTTTTTCTTTTTTCACTACTAAAAAGTATTTTTTTTAGCAACCAGCTTCCAAGCTATTTGAGGTAGGCAGTGCAAGTAGATTTAGAAGTGAACATCTAGAGAAGAAGCAATAAGAACTGAAGCAGCGCAAAAAAGTAGATAACATGTCAAGCGAACAAAAAAAGGACCGAACGAGCACAGAAGCAGTGGACGTAGAGTCGGCCAAGCGCAATCTGCAGGCGCTGGTGGCGGCAGGGATCCAGGCGCAGGACCTGCTAGACGGTAGTGATGACATGGATAGCTCAGACGGCAGCTCAGACGGCAGTGAAGTCGAAGAGAATGACCAGAACCAGGGCTTTAGCTTTGGAAAGAGTGTGCTGGAAAGCAACAACGACAACAGCGTGATATCTAGCTACATGTTTGAAGGCAGCGAAACAGCAAACGGCGATAATGCAGAGCCTGGAGAAAACACAGCTGACAGTCACCAGGAGCTGCTTTCACGGGTAGCCAGCAATTTTCAGACATTGATCGGCCATGGGCTGACAACAGCAGCAGGCGGCGCAGCACATGCCGAAGCAGATGATGGCGACGACGATGAAGCGTATCAACTAGCATGCAAGACGCTAGAAAACAACCTGCGGTACCAGCGGCAGCTGCGTGCACAGCTGGCAGCAATCGATGCTGCGCAAACGCGCAATGCAGAGCTTCAGGAGAGCATTGGAATGCTACTGTCGCTGCAAGGACGTGCAACTACGCGGCGCGGAGGACGGCGCGGACGGGACGAGCGATCGGCGATTGATCCGGTGACAGGAGAGCCCAAAATCGGGGCAAGCACATTCTTTGTGGATGCCGATGGGGAGCGGCCGCCGCGCAACCGCGACACGATTCGCAAGGAGAAGCACCCGCCAATTGTGTACCGTGCACGGCGGTGGACAGAGGCAGAGCGCGAGGCGCTGGCACGCGGGGTGCGGCAGAACAACCGCAAAATCCTGTCGCAGCGGCTGTTTCAGCAGACAAAAGATCCACGAAGCATCTGGGAAGTGGAAAAGATGGCGGACAGCGAGCTGGAGATGAATCTGGCAGGGCTGGACTGGAAGTACATTTCCAAGAACTTTGTGCCCCAGCACAAGTCCGTAGAATGCGCAATCCAGTGGGCCACGCAGGACCATCCGATCATCAACCGTGCGCCGTGGACGCGACGCGAGGAGAAAGCGCTGAGCGATGTAGTAGAGCAGCACGGCGGACGCGACTGGGTGGCAATTGCCAAGGAATTAGGAACGCAGCGCACAGCCGCACAGTGCTTCCAAGTGTACCAGCGCAAGCTCAACCCCGATATGTCGCGATCCAAGTGGACGCCCGAGGAGGACCGCGTGCTGACCGAAGCAGTGATGACATACGGTGAGGGAGACTGGCAGGCCGTGGCAGCGTGCCTGGACAACCGCACGGGCCAGCAGGTGCTGCATCGCTGGTGCAAATCAATCAACCCGGCAATCAGATCAGGGCGGTGGGACCGAGACGAAGACATCGCGCTGCTGGCCGCCGTGCGCCTGTATGGCGTGGGGCAGTGGACCAAAATTGCCAAGCACGTGCCGGGCCGCACCGACGTCAAGTGCCGTGAGCGCTACATGAACGTGCTGACGCCCGACGTGAACAACTCGCAGTGGACACACGACGAGGACGAGCGGCTGATTGCAATTGTGTCGCGGGTTGGCATCGGCAAGTGGTCGTACGTGGCCGACTTGCTGGGCGGGCGCACCGATAACCAGTGCTGGCGCCACTGGCGCAGCCTGCACAAGCGCGGCCGTGCCCCAGACCCGCCCGAAGACCCCGAGGACGAGTGTGACGAGGGCACAGTGCCAACGTTTCCCGAATGGGATGCTCACTCGCCAGCCCCCGACTCGGTCCCCAGCTCAGCCCGCAAGCGCAAGTCGCTGTCGGGCATCGACAGTGCGCGCAAGCGCCAGTGGAAGCGCGCTACATCGACCAACTTTGTGCCTCTACTGGCTGCTCCGCCCGACGCCATGCTCGATACGCCTGCTCGCCTGCCGCGCTCGGGCCGCACCCGGTCCGCTGGCAACATGCGCTCGGCCGATCTTGGCCATTTTGCAGAAACGCCCACGCGGAGGGGCCGCCCTGTCCGTGTGGGAGACGCATCGCCATCGCCTTTAGCTGGCTCTTCTCACCGCGCATCCTCCCACCGTCGTGGCCGCGCGCTCAACTGGAGCAACGTGCTGCATGTTGGCGCTGAAGGCAAGGCTGCGCCTGACCAGGCCCATATCCGCCCTGTTCTGCCATGCCTGGGCACTGCCCAGAGCCTGCTTCGACTGGTGCACGCAGTGCCCGAGGTGGCCACTGCATTCAATGCCGAGCTGGTTGGTATTGACAGCGACGGCTCGGCACCGCCGCTTGACTCTCTGCCCATGAACTGGCTTCGCCAACGCATCGAGATGCTGTTTATTTGGCCGCTTATGCTGGGAACTCTGGACACCCAGCAACAGCAGCAGCAACAGCGTAGATAGTAGCTATTTATTCTCCTTCTCAAACTTTATAAATATAACCCACACGCCTGTGCTCCAACGATTGTCGCCAGACCCAGCGCTGCCGATGCAACCGCCGCATACTGGGCCTCATTGTTCAAGTTGCCGCGAGTCACCACAAACTTTCCTGCGTACACAAGTCCCATAGCTGCAAACAGCACTGCCAGTGCCGGATGCAGCACCGGGTCGAAAATTGGCTTAAAGAACTCGCCAGCCCATTCCACATTGTCCGTTCCCATTTTCAGAAAAAATAAAAAGTTGTATCTGGAACTTCCGCAGTATTTTTCTTTTCAGCTTACAGGTATGAAAACTAATTACAGTGAAATGCAGCAATGGCATGCTAATTGGGTGCGGTCTGGCAGAGGTGCTGGTCTGCTGCCGTCTGCGGCTCGCACAGACAACTTTGCCCCTTTAACTCTCGACCTGCTTAATTTACGCGCTCCAATGGAAAAAACACTGCTGCAACAGCGCCCAGCCGCTACGGTAGCCGGAGCACCTTCAACGCGAATTCGGACCACGCCACCGCATGCCCCTAGTCATGCGCTTGTAATTGAAGATGACGACGATTTTCAGTCTCTGCCTGCCAGACGCTCCAAAGGACGTCAGCAGCCACCCGCAGTCACAAAGCAGCCGAACGAGAGCGAACGCATGGATATTATGGACATAGACGACGTCTTTCTGTCTGCAATTGAAATTCCAGATGATCAGCCCGAGCCACAGACAGCTGCTGCTCCTCTAGCCGCCGCACCTAGCAGGACTGCCAAGCAACAGACTGTTGATCTGATTGATGATGGAATCGATATGGACGACTTTATGGACTTTATCGAAAACCAGGACACCATGACTCCACCGCCAGCAGTGCCGAGTAACTCTAGAACATACACAACTACCAGAACAAACACAGATCCTGGCACTGCTGTTGATCATAGTTTGGTCATCGACGATGATGACGACTTGGCTATTATAGAGCCTTCATCCATGGCTCATGTGAGCCCCAAACGTTCGTGGGCCCCTGCCGTGGATAATTTGGCCTCGAAACGCCCTCGCCTTGCGATGAGCGTATCCAATGGCACAACTAGCAATGGCCATATGACTCCAGTTACTGTGCCGGTAAGTTTTCGGCTGTTGTTTGTATGTACAGGCTGTATGCTGCCTGCTAATTCATGTTGATATGGTAGGAAATCAGGTCGACTTCTGGCTCAGAGATTAGCAACATCAACATAATTCCAGGCGATAGGCATAGCGAGCGCCTGGCCGAGTTGGCCAAGGAAAAGGCACGTATAAGCGATCGAATCTGTGATCTGGAGTTTGCCGACGAGATTGGCAATGAAAACGAAATTTCGCTACTACGGCAAAGCCGCATCGATATTATGAAGGAGATTCAGCGGCTTAAAAATGATGAAGGCTCGTCGCCTACAGCAGCGACAAGCATACCAGCAGCTCACTTGCAAGGTTCTACCGCTGCTGAAAGTCCAAACAGCAACGGCCCGTCGCATATTATTAATCTCGATAAGCCAGACTACCCCAACTACAGCAATGAGCTGGTCGGACCGTCCTACGCTGAAAACACACAGCCTGAAGTGACATACCCGTGGTCCAAAGATGTTTACAAGGCGCTGCGCCAGGTATTCAAAATGAAAGAGTTTCGTTCTCGCCAGCTGGAAGCTATAAATGCCACATTAGATGGCCGCGATGTGTTTGTGCTGATGCCTACAGGTGGTGGCAAGAGTCTGTGCTTTCAGCTGCCTGCTATCATTCAAAAGGGCAAGACTCGCGGTGTAACAATAGTTGTTTCGCCATTGCTGTCACTAATGCAAGACCAAGTTGAGCATCTGGTAGAGTGGGGGATACCGGCGCTGTCGCTAACAGGAACATTGCCGCCAGATCGCCGTGCACATGTATTTCGAGAGCTGGATATGAGTGAAATGCGGCTGCGGCTACTCTATGTCACGCCAGAAATGTTGAGCAAAAGCTCGGCAGCTCGCAACGCCATTGATCGTTTATATAGACGTGGCCAGCTGGCACGGTTTGTGGTCGATGAAGCGCATTGCCTGTCGCAGTGGGGCCATGACTTTCGTCCCGACTACAAGCAACTGGGCGAATTCCACAAAACGTACCCTGATGTTCCATTTATGGCGCTGACTGCCACGGCAAATGCCAAAGTACGTATGGACATTATCACCAGCCTGCATCTTCAGAAATGCCTGACTACAACCTCTTCGTTTAACCGCCCCAATCTGTTCTATGAGATCAGGCCAAAGGTCAACAAGACCATCCATGATGACATTCACGCACTAATAACCACCCGACACAAGGGCGAGTCGGGGATTATCTATTGCACCAGCAAGAAGGATTGCGAAATGATGGCGGAAACCTTGCGTACAAGATTTAGTCTGCAGGCCGAACACTACCATGCTGGACTAGAAAAAGAAGACCGAATTCGCATACAGCAGATGTGGCAGCGGAACCAGCTGCAAGTGATAGTTGCTACTGTGGCATTTGGCATGGGTATCGACAAGCCAGATGTGCGCTTTGTCATTCACCACTCGCTACCTACGTCGTTAGAAGGATATTACCAAGAAACGGGGCGTGCAGGACGGGATGGAAACCCGGCAATATGCGTGTTGTTTTATACGTTTGCAGACAAGAGGTCGCTGGACTTTATGATCGATAGGGGCGACGGCGACAAAGACTTAAAGGATCGGCAGCGGCAGCAAGTGCGCCAGGTTATCCAATTTTGCGAAAATAATGTCGAGTGTCGCCGGCTGCTGGTGCTGTCATATTTTGGCGAGAAGTTTGATGCTGCTCAGTGCCACAATACCTGCGACAACTGCCGCAACAGATCCCCAGGGTCACACACTCAGGTGGACATGACAGACAAGGCCCAGATGATAATTTCTTCTATGGAAATGCTGGCTCAGCGAAAGAAAAAAACCACTTTGCTGCAGCTTATCGATATATTTAGAGGCTCCAAAAGCAGGGCTATCGTCGAGCGCGGCGACAATGCCTTGCCCGCGTATGGCGAAGGAAAAGATCTACCTAAATCTAGCGCCGAACGCCTTTGCCACCAGCTGATCTTGCTGCAGGTGCTTGAAGAATACTGTGAACACAACGCTCGAGGTTTTGTCAATTCGTACATTCGCCTTGGTCGTAACGCATCTCGCGTGCGCCAGGGCCAGCAATCTGTAATACTATGGATGGCCAGTGGCAATTCAAAAGCCCCTTCTAAACCTAGGACCGCCAACGCTAATTCTAAAACTACGTCATGGGATTCTAATCCATCAAGTGGCAGCTCAGCAAAACGTTCAGCTAACCCAAATCACGTTGCGGTGGACTCTGTGGCTACCAACAGTACATCTCAACATTTTCAGCCTTCCAGAGCCAATGTTACAATGTTAAAAGCGATGAGCTTCCGTTCAACGCAGTTTTGAAGTCTTGGAATTTTAATAAAAAGGAAAATATTTTTATTGCTTTTTGGACTTTTTCTTTCCTCTTTATTTTGTAACGAAGATGAAATTTTCTGCTCTTCCAGACGATACATATGTGCTGATAACCCAGCATTGCCTAGCTCGTGGTAGCGACAGAAATATAGTGGAAGTATTTAAGAATAACCTACGTTTGCTGCAAATATCCCGTAAATGGAGACAGCTAGCCCTGCCATCAGTTTATAACGTTGCATTTATTACTAGTAAGGACGTGTCCAACCTAGAGTTGATAGAACTGGCCAATTGCACACATGCAGTTCGTAATATGCATATCAACCTGCACTACTCAACTGACCCAAGCAATAGGCTTGCTCAAATAGTTGACATGGTAAAATGTTACAACCGAGTGCAGCTCTTGCATATAAATTTGCACCGTGAAATCTCTACTTCTGCCGAGCAGCTACCTAGTGAGTTGCCAAAGATAGATTTTTATTCAATGTTCCCCAAGGTTACCAGTTTGAAATTTAGCGGAACCCCCTTTTATCCGGCTGTTGACGCGCTATACAGCCATATTGCCCAGCAGTATGCTCACCAGCTACAGTATCTGGACAGCAGTCATCCAATTAGCAGTGAGCGCAAGTTTGAGATGCTAAAACATGCTAGTATAAACGGAATCGGAGTGTCTAACTACAAGGTACCTCAAATGTCTGCTGAATGCCTAGAGAAACTAAGCTTGTACAATGTCCCTTCAGACTTTTCATGGAATTCATTTGAAGGAAGCGAGTTTAGCAACCTATATGAGCTTTGTGTTTACTACACTGCCGCATCAAATGGAAACCAACGAATCCCTGCCCGCAGACTACTGTTTCCCAAGCTGAAGGTTCTTGATGTAGACGGTATTTCCAACGAATACCCTGTGTTTCACCAAGCAGTTTTTCCTGAAGAAATAAGTAGGCTATTTATAAGCGGGTTTGGTGACATGTACAGGAGTATAAGGGATGTCAAGTTGCCCCGAGCCAAGAAGCTGGGCATATCCACGTCGCTAGATCACGATGATACTCCCCAGACAGTTTCATATATGAACCAGATTGCAAAGAACGCAGCTAAAGCCGAGACGGTTTATTTTAGAGTTTACAACAATGTTCCTGTAGCAGCTGGAGACGTGACGTGCACAGCTATAACCGTATTGTATCTTAAGACGCAAATAAGCATTGATACCATGCTTTCTCTGATCGGCACGCTACACAACTTGGTCGATTTAGAGCTGGGTCGTTTAATAGGAGGAGACAGCACTGTTCAGTATGTCGACTTACCAGAATCTGACGAGCAGCTGCTAGAGCCATTTAACTCTAAGCTGAAATGTCTAGCTCTAAAAGTGGAGGACCAGCCGGAAGCAAATAGCAATATCGTTGATGTTGTGATTTTCATTCTGCTAAAGTTGCCTATGCTGAGGGAATTGATGTGTGAGCAATTGGCAAAGGCGTTTTTGAACAAGCTTGAACTATATGTAGAGGCTTATCCTAAACTTCAAACCATTGCCTATGGTATCTCTCAGGATGCAATAGATAATAATGAATAAATTTATTTTTTTTTTTCACTTGTCGTTATGAGCAAAGTTCATTCCATAGTTGCGCCCCCATTTGTATCTGTCCCTCCACACTTGTAACTGTGGATCTACAAGTAGTTTGTGGTCTGGCTGCACATCATTTGCCCATGGCAGCGACGACATGGGAGCTGACTTGCGACGAGCCATCCGTTCGCCCAGGGCAGGAGTCGATGAAAACGATGAAAACTCGCTGGGATCATCGTCGACAATAAACTCGCGATGGCTGTCTGTACTTAGAAATGAACTGCGGCGTCGTTGCTTACTAGTCCCGTCGTCAGGATATTTGGCATAGTACGCGATGGTGCTCAAAGCACCGATGGTTGGAAGGGTTACGGCAGCGCCGGCAGCAAAAGCCATTTTTATAGATAGTTGGAATTTTGGAAGAATTCTCGAGCCAAACAGAGTCTCCTTTTATATACTGGGCTTGTAGAAAACACATGTTACACACATAACAAAAAATAGGTCATATGATGCAATCCCTGGAATCCAGCCATTACGCTTTATCCTTAGAATCGCTGTCAATTGGCGCCTTTTTAAATGCGAATGCGGACATCTTGGCCTGTTTTCGAGGAATGCCATTGGTGCCATCCTCAGCCGACTGCTGGCGCTTATTTGGCAATACAGCAGCAGCTGACTCTGCTGCGCTCAGGCCACCGCTGCCTTGCACACTCGCAGCTGCATCAAAAAGCCCCTGCTTGTTTTCCATTGTCGGAATGGCCACCTCAAATGGATTGAAGGGCTTGGATGTCACAGGTGGTTTGGCTGAACGCACAACCAGCTCGGATCCGTCGTCAGTCGATGGTGCTGCAGCCATGCCGCCATACATAGCAGCTGGTGGCGACTGTGCAGGCATATCAGCAGGTTCATTGTCATCGCTGAGATCCATGCTATCTGTTGTTTTAGGCGCTCGCTGGCCATACGTTGCCTTGGGGCGCATATGGTGGGACACATTTAGTACAGCAGGCGGCTCCCCTTCATCGTCATCGTCATCGTCGTTGTCATTGCCTACTACATCAGCATCTTGTTCACCTCCGAATTTGGTCTCTTTGATGCGCATCAGCCGCTCAGCTAACGTTGTCTGCTTTTGGTAAACGGCAATCTTTATGGCCGCATCAAAGGACCGTTCGAGCTTGATCATGAGCGTTAGATCCACTGCTCGCTGAGCCTTATCGGCTTTGCATGCCAGCTGAATTAGCCGCAGGAGCAGCTTGTCCTGCTCTAGATCATCCCGCATCTGGACTGAAGCACCGCCTGGATATTCGCTGTCAGTACGTTCCGCTTCGGCACTCTGCTGCTCGCTGAATAAACGACTGGCAAACACCTTGGATTCTTGCTGGCCGGCACTAGTGTCAGTGTGTAGCAGCGGAATGTCTATGTCCAGCTCGTCCAGTATCGGCTGCGGGAAAGGCGGAAAGCGCGATTTGCCCTTGCAGGTTGCCACCATAAACTGCTTGGCAGAAAGCGCGACTGGCCAAAATGTCTCTCGACTGCCACGATCGTGAGCCAGCTTGCGCGTATCTAGTATTGGCACCCAGCAAGCATCGCTGCTTGTCCAGTAGCGATGGAGTACCCGCAACATCCCTTTAGAATCGCATGTGGCTGGGTGGCCTTCTTCAGAGAACCCAATCCATACTATCTCGCCAGAGGGGCTTACTGGGCATGACCCGGTAGCTACTCGTTTTTGCCCATCCATGGTCATCAACATATACTCATATTCCATTTTCCGTGCTCCCATATTAGATTTCAGCGCACCCAACGTCTCTAGCACCAACAGAAGCAAGTCGTTATGTGCTACACAGGCGACAACGCGATTAGGAAGACTCTCAATATGGCGCTGAACGCCGCCAACAGTAAATAGGCGAAGCATGCCTAGCGATGTGACAGCCGCAGCGCCATGGGATGAAGCGGCAATGCAGCGCGGATGCTCTTTATCTGGAAGCTTAAACATCCAGTCTGAATTTGCAGACCATGAGGCAAAGGCACGGAATGAAAGCACAGACTCGGCATCGTTAGAAGTGCGCAATGAGCGGTCGTTGGCCAGTTCATTGGTGGTAGTTGCAAACAAGCAGCCGGATTCGGCCAGCGCTGCCATTGAGAATCGAAAGGAGTCTGAAAAGTGGATATCTCGATGCAGCGACTTGTCGTGAAACTCGATCTGAATTGTGTTGTGAGACTCTTGCGCAATAGACACCACGCTGCCCACCATATTGAACGCCAAATACCGCCGTCCGCTAATCCATGGTGTAGATCCTGGCTGGAACGCATATGCCTGTGGATCGCTAGCCATCCACCGCGGCACCTGGTGCTCAGTATAGCCAGCCCCATCGTCATCGACTACAAAATCGTCCAACGCATCACCAGCATCATCGATTTCATCCTCGCTCATATCAACATGATCGTTCACATCCTCTACGCCATCTATAGCAACATCGTCAAATAGTCCGTTCATAGACGCTGCGGCTGTGTCGTTGTTATTGTTGGTGTTGGAATTTGCATGATGGACATCCGGCTGCCGTTTATAAGGCATCTCATGGCCCTTGTCTAGAGGAATAACTTCATCCCAGATATACATGGCACCGGCACAATCGGTAAAAGCTAGCATGTTGCCG
Organism: Coemansia sp. RSA 1250; assembly: GCA_027578955.1. Classification (NCBI taxonomy): domain Eukaryota; kingdom Fungi; phylum Kickxellomycota; class Kickxellomycetes; order Kickxellales; family Kickxellaceae; genus Coemansia; species Coemansia sp. RSA 1250. The sequence continues at coordinate 108,715 of JANBTS010000036.1, read as the reverse complement.
CAGGGATTCCAGTCAACCTGGCACAGCGGCCCAGAGTTGGAATGCGATAATACAACTGAGCGCGTTCCAACGTCCCATACCACAACCTGCCCATCCAACCCAACCGAGACGATATACTTGCTGTTGGATGACCATGAAACATATGTGATCATGCCTGTGTGGTGGCCACCAAGCTCACTAGCAACCTGCCATGTACCCCGCTCAACAAGTTTGATTACATGGTCAGGACAGGGAACGGCAAGGAAGCGTCCGTCAGGGCTCCAGCGTGACTTGCACTGTTCCATGCTATTTCCAGGTTCACAGACATATGCGATTTTCGGCATTACGCTGATGCAGCTGGGCGTGTCCTCGCGCATGTCCCACACACGTGCAGTGCCATTGCACCCAATAGAGACCAGATATGCTCCATCAGGCGAGTAGCTGACACTGTTGACTGATCCACGATGACCTTCCAGTGTGTGCAACAAGCTCATATCCAGCAGCGATACTATGGAGACATTTTCATCGTCAGTAGCTATTGCCACCTGTCTCTCGGAGTTACTAATGCTGACATCGCGTGCAGGCAGTGGCGAGCGCAGCACGGTGCCCGAAGGCTCTATAGACAGCTTTCCCGTTTCGGTCAAGGCAGTTGTACCAATATCAAAGCAAAAGGCTGTGCCCTCTTCGTCGCCCGAAATAATCTTGTTGCGCGAAACAGCCATTGCCAGGATGTTATCCGAGTGCTGTTCAAGCTTTATGGCTTCTTCGTCGCGTTCAGCCTTGGAAGAGTAGAATACGCGCACAAGCGAGTCACTGCCGCCGGTGCAAATAAATCTACCATTGCTCCCAAACGCAACTGTCGTGTATCCCTCTGCGTGGGCGTACCGTGGATCCGTTATTTGGGTCATAAAGTAGTTTGAAGGCGAAAGAAAGCAAAGTTGACCAGTCCAAATAAAAAAATAACAACGCGCTAAATGTTTAACGCGTAGCTGATCCAATAGCAGATCAAAGTCCAGTTAAATTAAAAAATCTCTTCTCTACTTTGAATTTTTTTTTTTTATAGAATGAAAAAGAGTGGAAATCGCAGTGCAAAGCGAGGGCGGAGAAAGGAGGCGGCAGTGGATGCCGAAGAGGCCTGGGCAAACATTACCCTTAATCCGCCGCCGATGCCTCCAGCGCAGAAAACCATATCGCCGATGGAGAAGACAGCGCCAAAGAAAGCAAAGAACCCTCATAAAAAGCCGCAGGATCCAGCCAAAAATGATACGCATTCAGATCGGAAACTGAAATGGAGGGACGTGGCACTTCCTTCACATATATCTAGTGCGGACAATGAGCTTGGCGGCGTGGTTTCACTTCAGGAGATCGACGGTGTTGACTGTATATTGAATGACAACAAAGCACCAGTATTCAAGCAGCGTCAAAACAGCTCATCAAAAAAGCGCAAGCGGCATGCTGAAGCTACAAGCATTCCAAGTGTTCAGGATGAATCTGAGGATGAATCGGTAGAGGATGTAGATATGGACAACGTCAATTGGGATGAATTTGTGTTGGTAGACGACTTTACCGAAGAAAAGGCGGAAAAGGGAGAGCTAAAGTCGATTGGTGCCCTGATGCGCGATGCTCAGCCCGACAGCGAGAACTCAGACGACGACCAGATGTGCCAAGAATCAGTACCGCCAGTAGCAGACAGCAAAGCCAGCGCGGTTGATGTTTCTGCCTGGACGCAATTGGAGCTGCATCCTGATCTGCTGCGTGCACTGCAGCAGCTGGAGTTTACCAAGCCCACGGAGATCCAGGCTAAAACGCTGCCGCAAGCAATGGGCGGGCACGACATTATTGGTGCTGCCGAGACTGGCTCGGGAAAAACACTGGCTTTTGGCATACCCATGCTGCAGCATCTGTCAGCCCACCCATCGGCATGGACAGGGCCAACGGGGCTGGTGCTGACACCGACTCGAGAGCTGGCTATTCAGGTCAAGGATCACCTAGTAGCTATGGCCCAGTTCAGCAGAGCGCGGATCATTTCTATCGTTGGCGGAATGTCTCAAGCAAAGCAAGAGCGGCTGCTAAACAGCAAGCCAGACATTATTGTAGCTACGCCTGGCCGGCTCTGGGAGCTCGCATCCACCAATGATGCGTATTTAAACCAGCTAAAGTCAATAAGATTTCTGGCAGTGGACGAGGCAGACCGGATGCTGGAGCCAGGGCACTTTAAAGAGCTCAAATTTATTTTCAAGACGCTCAACGAGAAAACAGTGCAGACGCAGAGATCGAAGCGGCAGACGTTTGTGTTTTCGGCTACACTGCTCAAGGACATGCAACTTATAGCGCGCCGGCAGTCGTCCAAGACTGCAAAGCGCAACCGTGGCCGGCCCGAGCCAGGATCCATGGAGGATCTTATCGAGCGGGTGGGCTTCCAGGACGCAGAGCCCGCGTTTGTGGATGTCACGCAGGCAACAGCGACGGCGCAGACTCTGGTGGAAACGCGCATTGACTGCCTGGCTAACGAGAAGGACTACTATCTGTACTACTTTTTGATCCGGTATCCAGCACGCACGCTGGTGTTTGTCAACAGCATCGATTCGATACGGCGCATGCTGCCGATGCTGCGGCTGCTGCGGGTCAATGTGTTTGGGCTGCATGCGCAGATGGAACAGCGGCAACGCCTGAAGAACATTGACCGTTTCCGCGACACCGAGAACGCAGTGTTGGTGGCTAGCGACGTGGCAGCCCGTGGGCTGGACATCCCAAAGGTGGAGTACGTTATCCACTACCAGATGCCCCGTTCTGGCGACCTGTACGTGCATCGTAGCGGGCGCACTGCGCGTGCGCAAAACGAGGGCCTGGCGGTGATGCTGGTCAGCCCCGAAGAGCGCAAGCTCTACTACAAAATGTGCGCCAAGCTGGATAAGAATATTGCGCCGTTCCCAGTTGATCTGGATCTGATTGGGCGGATCAAGCCGCGGGTCGATCTTGCCCGCGACGTGGAGCTGCGGGAGCACCGGCTGAACAAGGCGGCGCACGAGCGGAACTGGTTCCGCAAAAACGCGGAGGAGCTGGACATTGAGCTGGACAGCGACTTTATGCCGTCGTCGGATGACGAGCGCAGCGCCGAGGCTGAGCATGGCAACCGGCACGAGCGGCAGCAGATCAAGGGGCTCAAGGCGCAGCTGAGCCAGATGCTGAACACTAAGATATTCAGCCGCGGGACCAGCGGGCGGTACCTGTCTGGCGGCATCATTAGCGACCTGGCAGAGCGGCTGCTGGACCAAAGCTCCAATGCCAACATCCCCACGCTGTCCAAGGAGTCGGCGATAGAAACAGCCAAGGCAAAGGCTGGCAAGCGAGGGTAGTACAGTACATTGATCTAATAAAACAAAAGGCGCAATGCATTACAGAGAAATGACTCGGTTGTAAACAAAGGTGCCGTAGACGAGGATGACAAAGCCCACGACCTGGACCCAGCTGAAGGCCTCCCAGCCCAGGGCCAGCGACGACATCCAGATGAACAGCGTGCGGCAGGTGTCTATGGTTGCGCGCGACGTGGCGCTCAGATGGCGTGTGACAGACAGCCCGAAGTAGTTGAACATGGCGATGGACAGCATGATATAGATTGATGTCTGCCACACAGACGGGTTGTCGACAATCTGCCGGAACCCTACAGGGGCATCAAAGTATCCGCCAGGGTGGGACCGCCCGATAGCCACGTGCAGGACGGGAATGGCCACCATCACAGTTGCGGCGCCAAAGGAGCCTTCCAGGCCCACAGCGCGCAGCGGTGTCAGGCGGTAACGCCGGATGATCTTCTCCTCGATGACAAACTGCGATGCAGTGAACAGCTGGGCGCCCAGCACCAGTGCCACGCCCACGGCAGCCTTCAGCACGCTGTGGTCTGCGGCAGCAGCGGCGCTGTGGGCGCCTGCGGGCGGCGAGATGACGTTGCTCAGGCCCACGATGGTGACGCCCAGCACGACCATGCCCAGCGAAATGACCTGGAAGCGCTCCAGGCGGTGGCCCAGAAAGACCACCGAAAACAGGCCCGAAAACACCACGACGGCGCCGCGCAGCATCTGGTACACGGACGCGGACGTGAAGAACAGCCCCACGTTCATAAGCGTCGTGCCCAGCAGGTCGCAGACAGCGGGAAGCCACATGTACAGCGTGGCCCAGCCGGCAATTGGCTTGAGCGGCGGGGCATCAGCGGTGCCGTCAGCAGAGACATCGGCATCGGCATCGGCATCGGCAGAGGCGACAGAGGCGCTGTCGGGGATGGGCTGGTAGCCGTCGGCAGCAGCGTCGGGAGCATTGCCGGCAGAGCGGCGGCGGAACAGGCCGATGGCATACAGGCAGGCCAGGCACAGCATCTCGCCGTAGAACATGTTGAGGGTCTGCCACACGGGCTGTTCGAACAGCTGGTGCTGGGCGGGGTCGGGGTTGTCGCAGTTGGCAATGCACTGCTGGTCCTGCAGCTTAGTCAGCAGCGTGTTGAGGGTGCCCGTGACCAGCATGCCGGCAGAAAGGACAGCGGCTGTGCGGGAGAAGGAGGGCATGTGGGAAGGATATAATATTTAGCAGAAACTTGAGCAAATACAAAAGAAGAGAAGAGAGGGGCCGCTAGGGGGAGAGCGCAACGAAAAATGGAACAGAAATGGCCCCAGGCCTGGACGTCACGTGCCGGGTCACGTGCGGACGGGCTTACCGGATGGCGGGCGGGTCGTCCTCGGGGTCGTCGCCGTCAGGGCGTGACAGGTACGGGCGGGCGCGGCTATTTTTTCGGATGGTGATCTTGATGCCCTGGGCGGCAAAGGCCTTGGACAGGTCCGTGGAGTCGGTCATGCCGGGAAAGGTCTTGGCCGAGTAGACCTCGAATACGTTGCTCCAGGCCACGGACTCGACAAAAGCGCGCGGATCGTCTTCGGAAGGAATGATGGAGAACTGGAACTTGAGCCGGAACTGGCCCTCAGTGCGCACGGACAGGTCGTGGAAGATAAAGAAGATGCTGAGCTGGTCGTTGTGGTCCTTGAGCAGGTACGCGTTGGACACGGTGGTGCCCACCAGGTTGCGCACCTTGACGGGCTCGCTCAGCGACATCACCGACGCCGCCGCCGACGAGGCCTGGTACATCGGCACGGAGCTGGGCAGCGTGTTAGGGTTGATGACGATGCTGCGGTCGTTTTCTGTGTGCGGCGCCCACAGCGTCGCCGACACCACAAACTTCCAGATCTCCACGTCCTCGCTCTGCATAAACTCGCCCTGCTCGTCGCGCACGCGCAGCCGCACCACCGGCGGCGGGTCCAGCGGCCGCCGGTCCTTCTCGCCGAACCCGCACATGCGCGCGCGGATCGGGTGCTGGGCCATCTCCAGCACGTACTTTTCCAGCCGCCCCTTTGTCCGGCTACACCCCCCAAAATGCTGTTAATACTCATGCGCCACTGCCGCTCAGGCTCCGCACTGCCTGCGCTTTTGGGAACTGGAGGGCCTTTTTGTCGCAGATCCACCCAGGAACTTTCCTGGATATAGTGTGCAGTGGCGCCTCCCTAGCGCCGACAACAAGGCGGGTGATACTTACTGCTGCACGTATGTCGGAACCATTGGCAGATTAAATGAAAGCCCCTCCATCTCGTCGGCCGTGCCGTGGTACTCAGCGGGATCGCAAAACTCGTAATTTGGTCGCAACATCTGCCACCGTGCGTGCAGGTGCTTTGGCTTTCCGCAAGTGCCTACACTGAAAAATGGTGTTCCCAAGAACGTGGGTCCGATTAGCCATTGTAGTAGGCGCCGCAGGCCCATGCCTGCTCATTCTGTCTGCTCTGCTGCCCGGCCTGGTGATCCGGTACCTACTTGTTCCGTAACGTGTATCAGAAGCGTTTATTCCTGTGGCACTCAACTACAAAAAAAAAAGGCACTCGAGCGTAGAAGAAAAAGGTATCCAAGGAACGAGAGAGAGAAAAGGGGGAAGAAAACAAGAAAAGAGGCGGTGCGGCTATGCTTTTTTTTCCCGCCAAATGCCCTGGCCTTTAAACTTTTTTTTTTTAAACTTTTTCGCAGCATAGACATAGTTGTCGTCTCTCTCCCCGCGTCTTATCGCTTTTTCGGCGGCAGGCTCGTCAAAACTCCCCAAGGCTCCTGGAAAAAAACTTTTGGAAAGCCCACCCTGCCGACATCCCAGGTTCCCGACCTCCCCCTCACAAACCCTCCCCCGCTGCCACCCCCTTGTGCGCTAATATCCGCCTGCGTGTGGAAAGCGCCCATTTTCTCTTGTTTTTTCAAATGCCCTGTGCTAGCGCTTAGTAGCAGCAAGCCTCGCCTCAAGCATTCCTATTCGCTTCCTACACGCCCAACTCATTAGTGAAATGACGCACCCTCCAGAGCCCATTAATGCAATCGGCACATTATAAACGCATCGCTCTTTCAGGCAAGGCTGCATTCTGCGCCTGGCAAGCAGACAGCAGTGGCTCAAAAAAAGCTACCCCTGCGGCTTGGAGAGCATCATATGCGCCGTATCCATTGCTGATGATTGGGGATGGTGAGCATGGTCAATCGCTCTGGTCGGAGTTTGAAATTGCAAATAAAGCTTGTGCCCTTGCGTATCGCATATGCACAGGAAGGGCGCGGGTGGGTGGATGCTGGGCCTCTGGCATTCTCAGTGCACTCCCCCCCAAAAACATGCGTCTGCATCCGAAACGCCAACATGCAAATGAGAAGGAATCATTAACTTACCTGTCAGCCTCCTTGACTGCATCGGGCGCGTTCCTGAGGTAGCCGGCGCTGGCGACAACCTGGCGCACCTTGGCCAGCTCGGCCTCCAGCCTGGCCACAGCTGCAGCGCTGGCAGCCTCCACGGGCCCGGTGCTTGCGGCGAGCTTCCCCGTCACGCGCACATGGGGAGTAACCACTGCAACTGCGGTCCCGCTGTCCTACACAAAAATTGGGTTAATATATTATCCCTTCTCTATAAAGGCCACCCAGCGTAGAAAGCGCTGGATTCTGGTAAGCGCGTTTTGTTTTAAGCAGCAGTGGATTTACCGCGCAACTGCAGCTGCTGCAGCTTAACATGCCTCCCCCAGTGCGCGTAGCCGCTCCCCAACTTCCCCCCCTTTTCATACTCCGCCAGCACAAGTCTCCTTTGTTTTGTGCTGCTGGGTCTCCTGCACTTGATTTCGTTGCCAGTCCATGTTGCTCTGCTGCCGCATGGCCAGGCATGACGCATTGCGCGGGCACCTCTCTTGACTTCCAGTGGCTGTGCTATAAGATGCATGCAACCAGATATCAGGTCGTCCTCTTTTGGGGGACAATCCTCCCTCCTGGGCTTGCCGGGCTCAACGCACTGACGCCTTTCTCTCGCTTCTAAGCCGCTGGCAGAACTAGGCGCAATGAGAGCCCCCTCAGCTGCCAATGCGGGCTTGTGAATCCCAGCGCCCTTCTGCACGCTGGAAAGACAAGATGCCTAACTTACCGAGATGCTATTTTCGCTGGCGCTGCATATGCGGATCGCCGGCTCTTTGCTCATAAGGGCTATGCACGCTTGGTGCTTTGTAGCCATTTCCAAAGTGTGTGCTGTCGCATCGCGATCGACGTCTGTGCCCTGCTCGCTTGCAGCTGGCTGGCGCCTGGGCACTGTGACTACAATTGCCAGCCGGGAACTGCCAGAGGCACCTGACTCCAGCCGTGGGGCATGCTGCTGCTTGAGCGACCGAATTCCTGACACCACTCCAAATACCAGCTACACAAAGGATACAAATCAATACATTAGCACATTTGAGTTTGGCTGCCAGCCCGGGTCCTCTATTGTGCGGTTTATTATACTTGCATCGTTTTCTTCCTCGCTGCGGCGGTCGTGCAGCGCCTCTAGGCCGTCAAACAACCCCCATTCGCACTCCATAACTGAGCGCTCCTCGCCAGCGTCCCTGCGTGCATGGTGCTGCCAGAGCTCCTACATCGGCTTTAATTGTGAATGCTGCCAATGGTGCCACACCTCAGCAACTTACCTCTGAAATAAACGGCATGAATGGATGCAATGCACGCAGCACAACATCTAGCGTTCCCAGCAGCACTTTGACTGCAACGTGGGGATTCTACATTGATTCGTTAGTCTTTCCTTCCCCCCCCCCAAAAATGCCTTTTTACTTTACCTGGTTGGTGGCACCGCCATGTCCAAATAGCGCCAGCTTGCTCACTTCAATATAGCGGTCGCACAGATCCCGCTGCACAAAATCACGCACTCTTTCTGCAGCCACTGCCAGCCGGTACGTGGCCATTGCACGCTGATACGCCCCCAGCATCTCATGCAGCCGCGACAGCAGCGCCCGGTCAAACACCGTAAGCTGCTCCCGCGCAATGTCCGAAAATACCGGGGATTCTGCGCTGTACCTGATTCCCAGCTTGTCCGCATGCATGCGTGCAAACTTGAACGTGTTCCATAGCTTGTTGCAAAAGTGGTACGATGCCTTGACGCTGTCGATGCTCATATTGATCTGTTGTGTCTGCTGCGTGTAAATTAGCAGCGCAAACCGCAACGCGTCCGCTCCAAATGCCTGGAAGCCCTGCGGATACTGCTTCTTGAGCTCGCGCATGCTTTGCCCAAGCTCCTTTGGCGCCAAATACCCATTTTGAAGCGTCTCTTGCAGCTTGGCCAGTGCGGCACCATTGATGACATCCATAGGATCAATAATGTTACCCAACGATTTAGACATTTTCCGTCCCTGTGCATCGCGCACCATGGGATGCAGCAGCACATCTGAAAAGGGTGGCACCTTGGCAAAATATGTACAAAGCATGGCCATTCGAGCCACCCAAAAGAACAGGATGTCTTGTCCAGTTTCCAGCACTGTGCTCAGTGCTTGCACATCTTGTGAACTAGTTGTGTTTGCTGGCATCAGTGGCGAATGCGGAGCGCCAAACACTGTCAGCGGCAGCAGCCCCGATGAAAACCATGTATCTAGCACATCTTCGTCCTGAACGACAGCACAGCTGCTATCGGCTATCGCTGCTTGGTGCTCAGTGCTGAGTTGGGCTGCTGCTTTGCGCATAGCATGGCTGGCGCTTTCGGCAGCTACCCACACTTTGGAATTGGGCAGCTTGTCCCAAGTAACGCAGTACACTGGTATGCGGTGGCCCCACCACAGCTGGCGAGACACACACCAGTCCTCGATCCCTGACATCCAGCTATGCCACACTGCCTGCTGGCGCTCAGGAACCAGTTTTATAGCTCCGCCATGTACCATTTCGTCGGCTTTCCGAGCCAGCTCTTTGCATGAGACATACCACTGAGGCATCAGCATCGGCTCAATCACGTCGCCCGATCGCGAGCACTGCGAAATGACGCTCTGCTCAGCGTCGCGCTTGCCCATGTACGCATTGGCCGCGGTCAGCTGTGCGATCGCCTGCTGGCGTGCTTGCCACCGACTCATGCCAACGTATTCCGGAAGCGCGGCATGGTGGGCAACAGTGCCGTTGGGCCCAAACACCTGCACAACTGGCAGCCGATGGCGTTGGGCACAGGCATAGTCATTTGCATCGTGGGCGGGGGTGATCTACATCACAGAGCATAACCTGCACTAGAATTAGCCATCTTTGCAGCACTGAAATCTAGAATTAGCAGCTTTACCTTCACTACACCAGTCCCGAAATCCGGATTGACCAGCACATCATCGCAAATAATTGGAATTTTCTGCTTGAGCAACGGATGCATTGCCATTCGTCCTGCCAGCCCCTACAAGAAACGCGTTAGCCCAAATGACAGCTGTCATTTACAAAATGGATGTGGGATTGACCAAACAATAACGTACCTTGTATCTGGCATCGCTGGAATTAATCGCCAGGGCAACATCCCCAAGCATAGTTTCTGGTCGTGTTGTTTCTACACGGATTGTGCGCGGGCCGCTGGCTGGTGGATCTACCACTTGGAACTCGACCGAATGCAGCACCCCGAATTCCACCCTACCTCAATTTTTTTTAATTGGCTGCTTTGGGCTGGTTTGGCGACAGTGTTACTTACTTGGATTTGCTGTCGGGAACCTGCAGCAGCACCCGGCCCTCGGTGGGCAGCTTGTCAACCTAAAGCGGATTCATTAGTTTGTTTATCCGCATTTTCCAACCTGGGGCAAATATTTACCTCAATGTCCGATATGACGCTCTGCAATGCACATGACCAGTTGACCATTTTGGTAGTGCGGTAAACTAAACCATCGTCATACAGCTTTATAAACGCGTCGCGAACAACTTGCGAGTGCTTCGGATCCATGGTGAAATACTCGTCGCTCCAGTTCAATGACGCACCAATGCGCACTGTCTGCTGCTTGATCCGATCCCCGTGCTGCTCCTTCCATTTCCACACTTTGTCCAGAAATGCATCGCGGCCCAGGTCGTGCCGACTCTGGTCTGTTTCGCGCTTGAGCTTCTTTTCAACCACCGTCTGCATGGAAATGCCGGCGTGATCGGTTCCAGGAACCCAGTTTACGCTTCGCCCATTCATGCGGTTCCATCGCGCGATTGCATCCTGGATCGATAGCGTCAGGGCGTGTCCGATATGTAGAACGCCGGTGACATTGGGCGGAGGAAGCAGCATTGTGAACTCGTTGCCGCGTTGAGGCTTAAACAGACCCCGTTTCTCCCACCAATCATACCAATCGCTTTCTACCACTTTGGGGTCGTATTTGGTAAAGCTGTGTTTGGGTGCAGCATAACTACGCTTGATTGTTCGAGGCACAATATGCAAATGATGATAGGCAACATAGGGTTGCCTCACCTTGCTTGCTAGCCCGCCCGATCTAAGCATTATCTTTGGCAATTTATAAAAGACAAATATGAGAAAAATAAGCGTTCTCGATCTCCACAACATAAAGCCGGTTTCTTTGAGTTGAGGGTTTATTACACGTGAGCGGATCAAAGCAAACTGTGCAAAGTCGTGGCTCAGTACTTCCGGTACCACATTGTGGTAACACGGTTGCGCTTGATCTTCTTTTGCAGCTGCAGCATGCCATACATCAGCGCTTCAGCTGTCGGCGGACATCCAGGAACATATACATCCACCGGCACCACACGATCGCAGCCACGCACCACCGAGTAGCTGTAGTGGTAGTAGCCACCGCCATTGGCGCATGAGCCCATAGAAACCACCCAGCGTGGCTCAGGCATCTGATCGTACACCTTGCGCAGACCGGGAGCCATCTTGTTTGTCAGCGTGCCAGCAACAATCATCACATCTGACTGCCGCGGCGTGGCTCGGAACACAATACCAATGCGATCCTGGTCGTAGCGAGCAGCAGCCATGTGCATCATCTCTACTGCACAGCATGCAAGCCCAAAAGTCATGGGCCATGTCGAGGCAGTGAATGCCCAGTTGTACAGCTTATCTAAAGAACTAAGCACAAACTCTGCAGCGCTGTCGGGTTTGGCAATAATCTCGTCTTGTGTGCGCGGGACAACCTGGCTCGACATGCAGCGCGCTCCAACAGATCCAACGACGTTTCTAGCTAGCGCATTTGCAAATGCTGGCGAGCTGCGCTTGAACACTATAAACAAAGCTGCTTTAGCAAAGTGTAGACATTTCACAGTTGCAAATGTAAATTCAGCAATGCGCTGTCCCGGACTATACCATTTGCGGTGAGGCGAGAGGCGCGAAGACCAATCATTGTTCAAATTCAGGATGGTGCAAAAAAAAAGCTAAAGGAAAAAAGGCGTATCTCTTATCACTGGATCAGACGCTGAATTGATCAGCCATAGATGAGAGAAAAATAATCACTTTGTTATCTAGAGATTTTTAGATGTGAAACCAATTTCTCTTTTTCTTGGAAAAAAATGCTTTGTCCGGCGCTTGGAAGAGGTAGGTAATAAACGCAATTGCTAGATTCAAAGACTAAATTCTTTATAGTTTCTCGGCAGCTTATTCGGCCAGTGGCTGCTCGCAGCTACGCTACTCAGTATGGCGGGCTAAAGGACCAGGATCGTATATTTACCAATTTATATGGCCAACACGACTTTGGACTAGCGGGCGCGTTAAAGCGCGGCGACTGGTATAAAACTAAAGAGCTGGTGCTTAAAGGCGAAGACTGGATTATCAACGAAATGAAGACGAGCGGTATGCGTGGTCGTGGAGGTGCCGGCTTTCCTTCGGGGCTAAAGTGGAGCTTTATGGGCAAGTCATCGCCCGGTCGTCCGCGCTATCTGGTGATTAATGCCGATGAGGGTGAGCCCGGCACGTGCAAGGATCGGGAGATTATGCGCCATGATCCGCATAAGCTGATTGAAGGCTGCTTGCTAGCTGGTCGGGCTATGCTGGCTAATGCAGCGTACATTTATATTCGTGGCGAGTTTTATAACGAAGCATCCAACTTGCAGCAGGCTATCAATGAAGCGTATAAGGCGGGACTAATTGGCAAAAACGCTTGTGGTTCTGGATATGACTTTGACGTCTATGTCCATCGAGGAGCTGGTGCATATATCTGTGGCGAAGAGACGGCGCTGATCGAGTCATTAGAAGGCAAACAGGGCAAACCCCGACTAAAGCCACCATTCCCGGCTGATACTGGACTATTTGGCTGTCCCACTACCGTAACCAACGTCGAGACGGTAGCAGCTGCTCCTACCATTCTACGTCGGGGTGGCTCCTGGTTTGCTGGCTTTGGTGCTCCTCGTAACTCAGGCACCAAGCTATTTGCTATTTCGGGCCATGTTAACCAGCCGTGTACCGTGGAAGAGGAAATGTCGATTCCTCTACGGGAGCTGATTGAGCGTCATTGTGGCGGAGTACGAGGTGGCTGGGACAATCTGTTGGCCATTATTCCCGGTGGTTCATCAGTGCCGTTGCTGCCTAAGTCTATTTGCGATACGGTGCTGATGGACTTTGACAGCTTGCGAGATGCCCAGTCAGGCTTAGGTACCGCTGCCGTGATTGTTATGGACAAGAGCACGGATGTAGTGCAAGCGATTGCTCGGCTATCCTCCTTTTATCGCCACGAATCCTGTGGACAGTGCACACCGTGTAGAGAAGGATCTCGGTGGCTAGACCTGATGATGGCTCGGTTTGTCCAGGGCAACGCGACTGCGGCGGAGATTGATCAAATATTGGAAATAACCAAGGAAATGGAAGGACATACGATCTGTGCCCTGGCTGATGCAGCCGCCTGGCCAGTGCAAGGGCTAATGCGTCACTTTAGACCACTGGTTGAGCAGCGGTTACAGAGTGCTTCGGCAGAAATTCGCTCTAATGCCAACTACCGACCCGATCAGACAATTGCCACTGCCTAAACTTTTTCTATTACAACAAAGCTATAAAGACATACAACACTAAGATGTGAGCTTAAAAATAGGGAGGCCCATATTTAGCCATCACCAAAGCTTAACGGTTAATTGTAGAACTGCAGTGTAAAGATGGAAGTTGCTTACTTATTGGCTAGTTGATTGATTTGTATGGCAACTGACAGCGACGCAGCAAGCCCTGGGCACAGCACGGAAAGCATCGTCACTGCATACGGGTATCTTTCCGAGCAGGCCGCACTGGAACGCGAGGCGGCAGAGGTGCTCTCAGGAAAGTTTGACGAGTGCACATTCGACAAAGGCTACGTGAACCAGCCGTTGTATGCGTGCCTAACCTGCACGCAGCCTCCAGCTAAATACCAGACTAGTGCATCAGAAGCAGAGCCGCCATCAGACCCGGCAGGAATGTGCTATTCGTGCAGTATCGAGTGCCATGCCGGCCACAATGTCATTGAACTGTTTACCAAGCGGAACTTTTGCTGTGACTGCGGAACCCAGCGGCTGCTACCACGTCCACAGCCTGGTAGCGGCAATAGCAGATGTTGTCAGCTAAAAAAGCTACGGACAGCGCTGGCTGAAACTGAAAATACTAAAAACAAGTACAACCACAACTTTTGGGGGTTTTACTGCCGCTGCGACAAGTTTTACGATGCCAGCGTGGAACCTGGCGTAATGATCCAGTGCTTTGTGTGCAACGACTGGTTTCATAACGACTGCATTGGCAAGCTACCTGAAGAAGACGACTACACTGACTACATTTGCCGCGAATGCATTGCCAAGTATCCAGTGCTGCAGTTCATCAACTCAGACAAAGCCATATATGGCAAAGTTATCGCAGGCAAAGTAGCGGAGCTGGAGCGCTCCAGTGCTACTGATACGGCTGCTTTGCCAGGTAATTCCGGCGACAGTGACGAGCCCGCAAGGAAAAAGGCCCGGTCGGAGATGTGCCGGCGGCGCCGAGACACAGAAGCTGATGCCGGGAAGCCATTCGATATGTTTATGGCGGACGGCTGGAAAGAGCACATTTGCACCTGCATCGAGTGCATGCACGAGATCGAGAGAGATGGTCTAGTGTTTTTGCTCAAGGAAGAGGAAGTGGTGGAGCCCGAAGAAGACGACACGCGGACCGAGTCGCTCTACGAGTCGGCGCTGAGACAGCTCCAGACCATGGATCGCACTCGAGCCGTCGATGCGGCAGCAGCATACCACTCGCTCAGCAGCAGGCTCAAAGAGTATCTGCGGCCATTTGCGGTGTCTGGAGCTGTAGTTACTGGTCAGGATATTCGTGCATTTTTCGACAACCAAAAGATCTAGATGAACGTTATTCATCATGATAAGAAAATAAAAAAAAGCTACTCTTCAGGGTCTGGGTTGGTGAGCGGGTTCCAGAACGGAGTGTGCTCGCCGTCGCCATACGGGAACTTGCGCTTGCGCACATGCAGGTAGGGGTACGCGACAAACTTTGGCGGGTCGTGCTCCAGATGGTGGATGTGCTCGAGCTCATCCTTGGTGGCAACGTAGCTCATAATGGCGCAGGCAGGCAGCGCAAGAAACAGCGAGATTTTCTTCCACGTATCTACGGCAGTCTGGGCGTGCTCCTTGGCGGCAGCGTAGCCCTCGGGAGTCCAAGTGCTGCTGGAGTACATACGGGTGCTACGCGAAGCATTCGCGCGGGCTAGCTGGGCAATGCGAAACATTTTCACAGTTTACAATTGAAATCTGAAAAAGATAAAGAGGAAAAAAAAAGTCACCCCACGCGCGTGTGATTGGCTGAGTTAGCGCTGGCGGCGAGACAAGAGCCAGCGGCGGATCCGATGTGCAACCAAAAGCACAAGCCAGCGGAAGAACCAGTACAGGACTTCAAGCACAAGTATGGACACCAGCAGCCACAGGAAGAACCAGCCCATCATAGCGCCATGCGAGTCGACAATTTCTCTCTGGCAGAATGTCCCCTGGAACGAGTATTGGCCACGGTACTTGTCGGCGTACCCGTAAAAGTAGTCGCCCACCAGCCCCCACGGAGCGTACTTGAAGTAGTCCTTGTTGTAGGGCGGGTCCTGAACCGGGCGGGTCCCGCTGGCATCCAGAAGGAACGATGTGCGTCGGTTCCGGATCTCGTCCAGAATGGCTTCGGCTGTGCGGTTGGGCGCGTTGATGGTGGTCCACGCATATGAGGATGCCGGATAGTGCATGTCGCTGCCGGTCAGGCCTACCAGCCGATCTGAATGCTCCTGCACAAACTGGTAGCTGCGCAGATCAAACGTGTTTTGGTTCACCACTTCAAATCCGTCAACGCCCCAGTCCAGGAGCTGCTCCCGGGTCGGATTGTTGGGCAGCCGTGGCTCGTTCCAGGGCAGCAGCGTGGTGTTGCTCCAGGGAATGTGGTTCACAATAACCATTCCGCCCATATCGTGCACTTTGTTAATGACGTCACGCAGCTGCTCATTGCTGGGGAACGGCGGCGACACCGTTACAGACTCGTTGATTCCAATCAGGTTCATATGGATGCGGCAGCACGTATACTCCATCCCGGTGATCACGGTGATCTGGTCGCTGTAATGTTTCTCGGCATACTTTTTGGCGGCCAGCGCTCCATCCACAGTCTGATGGTCGGTCACAATTATTGCATTGAAGCCGTTGGCAATTGAATACTCGATTGCCTGCTTGGGCGAGAGCACGCCATCCGAGTATGTGGTGTGCAGATGCGCATCGAGCAGAACGTTGTAGTCGGTAAAGTTGGGATTCATTGGGCTTAGATACGAGCGCGGGTCGTGCTTCCAGTTGAATTCCATCTGGGTGTAGTCGTCCGGCTGCGGGACGCCATTGTCACTGACAGGAACCCCAACTGCAACCATCAGCAGAATGACGATTATTGCCAGGACCAACACTTGTAGAAAGTGCAGTAGCCACCAAATTGCCCGGTGCTTCAGCTTCGTCCGGCGCCGGTACGGCAAGGCGTCTAAATCTCCTCCCCAGCCCTCTGGCGGTGCATTGCCCCCGCCAGTAATTGGCCGCCCAGTCTCAGGAAGTGCCACAATGGCGCTTTCTCTGATGTGCGGCTGATCGCCAATACCCAGCTCTTCTTTGCTCCCATGCTCCGAGTCTATCAGTCCGTTGTGGTTACGATACCGCACGCTGCGGCTATTCTGTCTTGAATTGTTGATTCCTAGCGACGTTACCGACGAGGAGCTGCTTCTGTCGGTCCCGTCCCATTCTTGGCTGCTAGCACGCATCATTTTAAGCAGAAAATCACGAAAACAAAGTACAAATTCAAAGGGTGTATCACCCACAGCCAAAATGTATGATTTGCATGTTTTGTACGACCATGGTTCTGTATGACATGTATAAAAATGCCTTGATTCTCCTTCCTGGAATTAATTCAGCAATTTCTGAACTCTTGAAATCTACAAGCTGGTCACGCGTGTAAAGTCAGGAATTTCTTGTCATTGAAATGAAGCACCATGACGTCATATAGATTCCCGTACCAGTTTTAAATAGGGAGGAGTTTTTGCAGTCACTGTGGTTTTCTCTTTATTATTTTATTGCTACCGTATATTCTAATTTTTATTATGAAATCGCCATCCGACAAGAGCAGCTCCCGGCCAGGGTCCTGCAATGCAGGGGCTTCAAGGGATGAAGCATCGGTCCCGCCCGAAAGCTTGCGCGCATGGGAAGGAGTTGGCCCATCTGCTGATGTAGCCAACCGCGCACTGCGCCAATACCTGCTTACAGAAGACGAAGCAAGCGAGCTTGCTAGCAATGAGGCTATATACAACGGTCATGGCGCAGGCTCACAGTGCCGAAGCGACGACGGCGATGTTGAAGATAACGAAGAAACAGGCTTGGATGCACAGATCCGCGGCGGAGATAATCTGGCGGACCCACTGCAGCTGCAATCGGGATACATTACCTACGACATGTACAAGTGGCATCGCGACTATAGGCGGGGAATGCATTCCAAAACGCCAAGTAGGATGTCGAATGAAGCGTCACAACGGCGGCACAGCCGCGTGCACTCCTTGTCAGGATATGAGAGGTCAGCGATACAGTCAGATAGCGAATGGGATCTGCCATTAACGCATGCACAAATTGTTGAGCCCGGTGGATTCCGACGGCATTACATTCATCAGCAGGCGGAAGACGAGGGCCGCACAGCCAACATACTGACAGCAAACTTTGTGGACTTTCTCGCGCTGTTTGGTCACTTTGCTGGAGGCGATTATCCCAGTGACGAGGATGATGATACTGAGAGCGACAATGAGCAGCTAGAAGCGGATTTGGCCAGCGTGGGAGTAGGCACATCTGCTGCATATGCGGGAGGCACGTATGGAAGCACAGGGGAAAGCAGTAGGGCAGCTGCTGGTTCCTGGCAGGCCACACAATCCAATAACGTGCGCACGTCACTCACTCGAAAAAAGCAATATGCGGGTACGACGACAGAGACCAACACTGCGTCAGTGCGCAAAACTTTTTTCCTGCTTCTCAAATCGTTCATTGGCAGCGCCGTGCTGTTCCTGCCACGTGCGTTCTACAATGGCGGACTGGCATTTTCAGTAGGAGTGATGATGGTAGTTGCAGCTATTTCGCTGTACACGCTGCTATTGCTGGTGCGGTGCTATGAGCGTGTGCATTGCGGCTACGGCGAGATGGGGAGACGGCTGTATGGAAAGTGGATGGAGCGGGTGGTTCTGATGTCAATAGTGACATCGCAGCTGGGCTTTTCATGCGCTGGCGTCATTTTTGTAGCAACCAACCTGCGCGATCTATTTAACGCGGTGACCAGATGCCAATGGCGGCTGACGCTGGGCGTGTGGGTGATTGTGCAGATGGCTGTGCTGGTACCGCTGTGTCTGGTGCGGCATATCAAGGGACTATCGGGAATTGCGCTGCTGGCAGATGTGTTTATTGTGGTGGGCCTGCTATACGTGTGGACTATGGATATTTCTTCTCTGGCACATCTGGGCATGGGTCATGTGCAGAACTTTAACCCAGAAAACTACGCGCTGTTTCTGGGCTCTGCTGCGTATACATTCGAGGGCTATGCGCTGATTTTGCCTATTGTCGATTCCATGCGCCGGCCAGAAAAGTTTCCGCGCGTTCTGACGCTGGTAATGCTGATTTGCAGCGCTGTGGCTATTACTACCGGCGGGCTGTCGTATTCTGCCTACGGAGACCGCACCGAAGCCATTGTACTGCTCAACATGCCGTCCAACACGCCTGTCACGCTGACTGTGCAGCTGCTATACTCGCTGGCCATACTCTTCACCACTCCTCTGATGATGTTCCCTGTGGTACGCATTCTTGAGCAGGCGCTGTTTCCTCGCCGCTCGGGCAAGCGTAACCGTGCGGTCAAAATGCAGAAAAACTTTTTCCGCACATTGTTGCTGGTGCTAGTCATGGTTGTGTCGGTGGTAGGCGTGGAGCGTGTTGACCGCCTGGTCGCTATTATTGGCGGGTTTGCCTGTATCCCGTTGTCGTTCATATACCCACCGTTGTTTCATCTGCGCGCTGCCGCGGCTACACGCTGGGAGCGTGTGCGCGACATGGTGCTGGCCGCACTGGGGGTAATTGTGTGCCTTTATGTTACACGGGGTGCCATAAACCGCTGGGGAATCAACACACCACCATACGACTTTTGTGACGCGGTATAGATCAATAAAAATAGCAAATATAAGCTCGCCTATGCGGAAGCGGATACGGATAAACTCTATCATTTATGGCCCTGCAGATGGCATCTTAGGCTTTGGTGCATCTGCATTCTAATAATAAAAAACTTAAAATCTGTCTTTTGAAAGGGAATGAGTAGGCATGGGAGGCACCGGCGAATCGACCCGGTTTCCACCAGAAGACGAGTTGTAGCCCACGCTTGCGGATGACGACGAACGCACAGTTGTCTGCCATGACGCCGTGCGGCTGCGTGGCGATGGCGCCCGTGCCAGTGCCCGCACATGGTTTGTTGCGGGCAGTTGCTGGTCCACCCAAGCAAACAGCCGGTCAAACTCGCTGCCTATGTCTTCGCGTGTGCGCCGACCCAAGCTGGCTTTTGTGTCAGTAGCTGGAGTCGCATCGGGCACTGGCACTACCAAGCGCCCATCGGCAGTCAGTGCAACTGCGTCGTAATCTGGGCGGCGCTTGCGGAATTCGGTCAGCAGCTCAACTACCATAGCCAGGAACAGCTCTGGATCAAAATCAGCCTTCTGGGCCAAGAGCTTTTCGCTAGCTAGCTTTATGTACATTAGCAGCAGTGCTGGGTAGACGCGCCGATGGGCTCGCTCAGACCGCACCACCGCGTCGCACACGTCCCACCAGCGCGCAAATAGTCCATCTTCTACTGTGCCAATTTCGCGTGCATCTGAATCAGGCTCGGCGACAGAGCGCTCACTGACTACTAGCATCGATAAGACGCTTCCCAGGTCCAGCAGCAGCACCATGCAGAACTGGCGCAGGTCGCGTGGCGGATTGTCGCCCAGTTCCCATGCCAGCCCTAGGTTCTGGACAATCTGCAGCGCTGCATCCTCCACTTGCTCTATCCGCCCGCTGCTGCCGCTGCCGTCACCCGCCTTGGCCATAGCCGCCAGTGACACGCCTGCTTGCGGCAACGCTTCTTGTAGCTCGCTCTCAGAGCAGTGCACTAGCAGGTGCAGCAGCATGGGCAGCGTCAGCACCTGCGCATCGGTCATGCGCGTGCTGATACGTGCCCACAGTCCACGAAGGCGACCTACCTCCTCAGTACTGATGCTCATTCCCAGCCGCCGCACGTCCAATATGGACTCGAGATATGTGTTGTTGATGACGCCCAGTGCCTTGCGGTACACCATGTCGGGGTCCAGGTTGCAGTCCTCGTCGACATCTGTTACCGAAGTGTCCGACTGCGACCACGCCTGTCCGTATCGGCCCACGGCATATGCAGCCATTTCGCGGTGTCGTTCATCTTGCGCCAGCATAACCAGCACAGCCAGCTCGCGCACTGCATTGACGCGGTCTTCGGTTGCAAACACGCTTTTGACTAGCCGCGCACGCACTGCTGTCTTTTGCTCTTTGCTGATAAGCCGCACTCGCAGCGCTTCATTCAGCACGATGTTTAGCACCCGGCGGAAGGCCTTGGCCTTGTCTTCTTCAGTAACCCGGCCAGCATGGATCTCGCTGCATAGCGGGTCAGCGCAGAAGGTGTCCAGGCACACGCTGCTGTACTTTGCGTCGTAGGTCATCATGTTGGCGTTGATTAGAAACACATGGTCAATCACTGACGCGGTCTGATCTCGCGTAAAGTAGTTGAGTCGCCACTGTGACACTACATCCAAGTTAAGTCTAAACTGAATATTCGATTAGCAATCTATCACTGTGAATGCATGCAGAAACAGTGAGCGCGAGGTGGGGGCTGGGTGCAGGGCGATCCCACCAGCCCCGATGTTCCTAACTTACCGTGTGCTTTTGCACGCCTCCAGCACGTCGTCTAGAATGTCCTGCAGGTCGTCGGGCGCATAGCGGAATGTGCTGTCCTGGATCCGCTTGACCAGCTGCTCCCGGAACTCGCGGTAAAACAGCTCATCTACGCAGAACTTTCCAAAAAACAGGTCGTTGAGCGCCCGCAGAAACCCCCGCGCATCGATGCTGGGCTTGCGCTGGTGCTTTGTCTGTGCCACCTGCTGCCCCCGCCGCTTGCCGCCCATTTCAGGGTACTCGCGGGATGCCGAGGGGCTGCCGGGCACGCTGCCACCGCCGCCTGATGTCCTGCCCGCTGCCCGCGGCTGCGCTGCCCGCCCGTTGTAGTGCCCTGTCGAGGATGCTGACCGCGGCGACTGCGGCTGGTTGACGCTGGTGCTGGAGCTGCTGGCCGACAGCGACCCCATCCGTGTAGTGCTGGCCGACAGCGTGTTGCGCACTTTTTGCCCTGTGGAAATAGACGCCATATAGCTGTGGTTCTGTGCTGCCTTTGACCTGCTCGAGTCGTTGCGGAACACCAGCTCCTCATCCGCTGTGTGTGTGCCTCGAGGCATCAGCCGCGAGTTCAGCGTATCGCCGCCAAACGTGCTCGACTCCACCGACTCGCTGCTCTGTCCTGCTTGCGCTGTTGGGCTGTACATTTTCTCCCTCTTTTCCACGTCTGCGGAATGTTCCAAGCGACCAAGATGCAAACAATATTGAAGAAGCAGAGATGAAATTTGGCTCTATCATTGGATGGGTGGCTTTTTTACACGCTGGTAGATCTTAATCCTGCCACTTGCACCTTTATTGATTTTTATTTGCGATCAACTTTGTCCTAGTAATCCTATATCAAAACTTTTTATCTTCCTTAATTTGCTTGCAATTGTACAAATGAGCATTGTTGGCCGCCTAACCTCTCTGTCTACACGCCATAGCACGTCGCTGCAGCGTGCCACAAAAATCACCAAAGCCATCAAGAAGGCTGCTGCCGAGAAGGGCACTGGCCACAACACATCCGATTCGCGCTATGAGCTAATAAAGCAGATTCTCTATTACCAGGAGCCGCGTGAGCTGCCACCCATTTCGGAAGAAGACATTGAGCGCCATATGACTATCCTGCGTGCCGAAAAGATCTCTAAAATGACTGCTAGCGCACAGCGCCGTGCGGAGCGCGAGCGCAAGTTTGCTGCTATGGAGAAGGCATACGAGGCACTAGCAACGGCCGATCCGCGCCTTTACGAGGCTGCCTGCAAAAAGGAAAGCACTGCCACTTTCCCTCTTGAAATGCGTGTGCCTACCGAAACCCCTTCGCTGAAGATCTGGGACTATATGAAGCCATCTCAATAGAAAAGAATGGAATTTTCAATAAATTGACAAATTTTGCAATTATTATAGTTAACCAGGTGTAAGAATATTACTGAGGCTTGGAACAGACATGCAATGACTGTACGCGCAGCCTGATTGTGGCTATGAGACCCTGCATGACGAGAATGGCTGCAGTTGCATTGCGATCGAGAGAAAAGTGTTTTTTTATTTATGTCATTGCAGCTATGCGGAGCAGCTATAGTATGCGGCTTTGGAAACGGCAGCTGAACTTGGTGCAGTATGGCCGTGTTGTCCGCTTGTTCTAGCTAGATATAGCCATGCAGTCTCAAGAGAGAAGGAAAAAGGGCATAGAGGCGAGTGTGCTGTGGCCATCCCCCGTCCATTGCACACACAGAACGCTGCTTTTTGCCTGAAGAAAAACAGTCTGGGCTGTCAACAACAGAAACCTTTCCCTATGCCTTGGCCAGCACACACAGCCGGTGTTTTTTTTTTTTTTTTTCGTTTCTGGTGGCATAGGGGGAGGATGATAGCTGCTGAGCTGCAGAGCCGTTTGTCAGCAGCGCAGACAGTGGGGGGAGAGAGGGAGAGAGGGAGGGGAGCAGAGATGGCTCAAACGGGATGTCCCCAACGGCAGCGGAGCAGGCCAGAAGCAGGCAAGGGGCAAGCCAGGAACAAACGAGAGACATGGGGAATTTGGGGACTCTAGTCAGCAGTGAAAGATGGCTGAAGAAAGCCGTGAATCGGCTCGACGAATCGAACCGAGCCGGGCTAGCTCAATCGGCAGAGCGTAAGACTCTTAATCTTAAGGTTGCGGGTTCGACCCCCGCGTTCGGCTTGCTTTTTTGCCTTTTTTTTGCTGCTGCCGCTGGCAAGCACTGCGGCTCGCCTGAGCTGCTGTGAGCTATGCAGTCGCATCCTTCTTTTTTTGCTGTGCTACTGCGCTGGGGCAGGGCCTGCGCTGAGCCATTGTGTGCCTGCGCATTGTTCTCTGCGCTGCCGTGTTTGTTTTTGAAAAGACCAGCTCTGCTGTCATGCCCAGGACATCGCTGTTGAGCAAACAGTTGCTTGTAGAGACTTGGAATGATAGTAATAATAGCTAACTGAAGAGAAAAAGAAATGCCCAATGTTTTGCTTGCTCAAACATCACACCACAGATTCTGTGTGGCTTGGTATAGTCCCACTAATAGCGGCGCAGCAGATACAGACAATGTGGCATATACAGCCTGTATTAAATAGAAAACATATTTTAATAGTTCAGGTAAATCGTCAGTGCTCCTGAATCTGCTGCAAACGAGCACTCTACTTCCATGTCTTGCTCTTCTTCCAGCTGGGCCACAACACTATCATCGACTTTAACTGTCAGACCCTTTTTAGTGCGCCGCACCACCTCTACATCTGCTGCGTTGGTCTGCATTTCCAGCCGCTGCGCTAGCTTGGCCACCAGGTCTTCTACCGTCAGCTGTTCAAGGTAGACTGCCCGATATATGTTTTCGCCTTGAAAGTGCACGTAGATTACCAGCACCGCTTTGCGCTTCCGCGGCATCGGCACATATGTCGGATCCACCCCCACCAGCTCCACATTGTTGGGTCCCAGCGTGCCTGTCAGCCCTGTTGAAGATAGCGATGACGGCGAGAACTGCCGCTTGTTTGGCGCCAGTATATCCGCCTCGTCTGCAGACCGCTTGCGCATAAACGCCATGGTAGTTGTTCCCAGCGGTGTGTTTAGAGCTGACAGGTTTACTCCCGGCATTCCAATATTTATGGACGACAGTCCCGCCACAGGCGTGGCAAGCGAGCTTCCCGGCGACTCAAATGACCCCGCAGTTTGAATGGAGGCTGCGCCCGCTGGCCACGAATCGTCGATAATGACGGGTTCTTCATTGTCGCACTCGTCGCCGGTTAGCGTGTACTCGCAGAACAGCGTTGCTTCTTGAACCGGGGCAAATGTGTTCCTGAACTCGTTTAATTGCTGCTGTTGAGCAGCAGTGCTCGAGCCATTTAGCGCCAGCTTTGCCTTTTGCTTTTCCCACATCTTGTCGAGATGGCGCAGGTCGTCTTTATTTTTACGCTCGGCGCCTTTATCCCGGAACAGCTTTATACGGGCATAGCAGCGCTCGATAACCTTACCGCTGACAAGCCTGCTATTTTGCGTTGGCGAACTTGCAGTGGCAGAGTTACCCGTAGAATTTGACATGTTTTGCTCAAAGGCGTTTGGACCGCTCACCGAGATTGGCGAAACTGGAGTAGACATGGATGCAGAGGCAATTGCAGAAGAGGATGGCAGAGCTCTTGACGACTGATTTAATGAGCTCGTTGTGGGAATTGCTGTAATTGGTGACGAGACCTGCCCAATTGATGCTGAAAGGCCTGAAGAGTCGCTTGAAAGAGCCTCATGGGTGTCGATGTGAATGCGAAGTGGAATGCCCTTGACGCCCTTGATCCGGCTGAAATCGGTGGACAAGCAGTTAAACCGGATCATGACTTTGGCACCGCGCTGGCCCTGCCACTGGAACGTGACTCTGTCAAAGCGTCTATTTTCGGCAGAAAGCACGCCAATTGAGCCGGCCTTGTCGAGCTCTATTGCGCGCGCGGCACGGGGGTTCTCTTGCTGGTTAAGCCAAAAGTTCCAGTAGGTAGAAGCGCTTTTGCGATGCGAGTCTTCGTGGAAGGCAATGCGCAGAGTGGTGCTGTAAAACGCGTCGGAGCTGGAAGTGTCCATAATTGATATTCCGTACAGCTGCCCCTTGTTGAGATATGTCAGCGATGACTCGTCAGCCTTTTGTGCTGCTGCTGTCGGAGCTTCCAAAACGCATCTGAACTGCATACCGCTGGAGCCAGCTGTTTGGGAATGGGCGTGATGTGGTTGGATGTGCATGGATGCTGGCTGTGCGTGGAAGGCGCCGGCTACTGCCATGACCGAGTACTCGTTGTCGGCAGCCATGCTGGAAGCAGCGTCAACGGCCGGGTTGGAATTAGAGGCAAAGCTCATTGGATGTGCAAGCTGACTTGTGTGGTATGGAGCTTGAGAGTACTGCACAAACGCACCCTGCTGGTAGACATTGGCAGCTTCGCTGACAGCAGCAGCAGCGGCGGCGGCGGCAGAGACGTGGTGGGTAGATACCGAGCTGACATGCGGATTGTGTGCATGATATTGCGGTATCGTCACATGCGATGTTTGTGGCTGTGGTGCGTGGTACTGGGACATGGAGGCAGCCGAAGAAGAGGGCTGCTGCTGTAATGGCGGTAGTTGCGAACTGCGGTGCTGCTGATGCTGCTGAGCGTGATGGTTAAAGAATTCATGGGCAGCATTTGCGTCAAGCATACTTTCGGTACCATCTCTACGCACAGTGTTTCCGATGTTGTATGCTGAATAGTACGAGGCAGCGTCGGTCGGGATAGATGACATGGCTGACATTCAATATCTGACTACAATGAGCAGTATTAAAAAGTTAGCACCGGATTTAATAATTGCTGATTCACAATACAGCGGTCCTGATTAAACGCCATGCGCCAAGACAATGCCGCGGCAGGCATATGGAGGCAACAGTGCGCTGATTGGCAGCAGCCAGGAGTGCGTTCAGAGATACTTACTTTAGCTCAAGATTGGCGAGTATGTGAGCACCAAGAGATGTGTAATTTGTAGGCAAGCGGATAGCAACTTGCTCGGAAACGATACAATTAAAGCGCGGTACCAAATGCAGATATCGATAGTCAGCAAGCTGGAACTCCAGATGCGGTAATAAAAAATTAGCGACAGAGAAAAATAAACTGGAGAAAGGCAAGAAAAGGCAGGGCAAGCCGGGTTTTTAACAGGAAAAGGGCAGCTGCGGAGAGGCGCGAGTCTGGTCTGGCTGTGCTTCGTGCCGCATGCGCAGAGCAGCTTCTTGCCGCATTATAAGGATGCGCAACCATTCCGCGTGGCAATACAAATAGTCGAGTGTCGGCCGGCACATCCTTCAGGTGGGTGCCGCCGCAGGGAAATTGGCCGAATGTGATTTTGCACTCTGATTTGGCTTGCTACGATTATCGTGAAATTGTTGGGCGCAATTTGCATGCATTTACTCTGAGGTGTTTTTTTTTGTATTCCACCGCTTACAACTTATGCACGCGTGCTTTTGATAGAAAGCGCGGCTATCCCGTGCAATGCCATGCAGCGGAATGTGCTAGCTTTCTTTAAGGGGGAAGATGGGCGATCGCCCTGTCCGGGTTTGGGCAGAGACATTAAACCTGAGTCAATCGGCAGCCACCGCCCGCAATCCAACCGCGCGCGGCCGATTCCGTTGACGGCCGCAACACCCACGCATGTGGAGTGCCTCAGGACGCTGACTGGGACCGCTACTACAAAAGAGACCCTGCCTGTCGAGACCACGGTCTCAAAGAAAAAAAAACTTTTGACCACAAGCAAATCTATAATTATTTTCCGCAGGATTGCTCTACAGCCGCTGCACAAACATGACAATTACAAGTGCCCATCCCAGAAGGCCGTTCTTTTTGCAACTCCATCGGCTTTGAGCACGCCTCTCGAAGCAGCAGAAGGAAAAAGGGCTTTAAAGAATGGGCCTGCATACTGGACTCTTATTAGCGACGCACCTAAATGTTTACATTTATGACGCCCAAGGAAGAAGAAAGGAGTGCTCTGCATATAAATAATGGCGGCGGATGCACGAAAATAGGTTCTCCCAATGCACGCAACACGGGTGATTTTCATTTTGTGTATCAGCAGCTGCAAGCCCCTCCCGTTCGCAATAGAGGTCGATCGCTGTGTTGGATTTGCCATAAACAAAGGCGATTTTCTGCACTGCAGCTGGTTTCTGCGCCTTGCGAAAGCCACATTTCTGGCAGCGGCAACAAATGGGATATGCGTGCAAATGAGTTCGCACATGAACTGGTTTTTATATTTATCTCACTTGAAAGTTCCAATGGCTGCTTGTGCCTCGGCAACTATTTCGCGCAGCTTGGCGGTGCTGTTGAGCGTGTAGGCCAGCGTGCGCACATCGTGGCTCATGTGGTCCAGAATCCACACCGTGAGCTTGGTCGATTCCTTGTAGCCCATGCCCTTTATCAGCGGGAAGAGCTTTGATCCCAGTTTCTTTTTCCGCTCGCTCTCTGGCTTGGATACCAGCAGCTCAATAAACTCCTCCGTTTCGGTGTCGTAGTCTGGCACTCGAATCCCTGCGTCTCGTCGCTTGGACCCAGCGCTCTCGTCGTCATAGGCGCTGGATATCGCAGTGTCTTGCATGTGTGCAGTGACCAAGTCAACAGAGTTGCCAATGTCGACAGCATAGGCGCCTGGAGACGAGTGCTGGCTTACGGGCGAGCGCAGGCTGGATTGCTGCTGGTACTGCAGGTGTGTCAAGGCCTGCTGCTCCAAATTCCACTCGGAAGCCAGCAATGTTGGGTCGCTCAGCAGCGCTAAAACGTCTTCGAGAGGTCGCTTGATAAAGCAATCGGCCACTTTGCTGGCATCATACAAGCTGATCATAGAATTAGACGTGATTTCGGAAAGCAGCTTTTGCATAAGTATCTCGTTACGTGAGCTTTCCGACAGGTTGCTAAGCATGGCTGGGTCCAGCAGCGGGTCTGCATAATATTGGTTTGCAGCAGGCTTTGCAATGTCAGGCTTTGCAATGTCAGACTTATCAGCTTTGTTTGGAGAATTGGACCGCAGAGACACATTGCTAGAGCCATTATGCTTGTTTACATGCTCATACTGGTACAATGTGATTTTGCGCCCTTTGATGTCTGCACCATGACATTCGCGCATCGCCTCCAGGACCGCGTTAGGGTCGCTAAACTGGACAATGCCATGGCCCCGAGATACCTGCGTGGCTGGGTCAATGCTGACCCGCGCAGACTGTATGTATCCATATTTTTTAAACAGCGCAAACAGCTCCTTGTGCGACACCGTTGGATGCAGGTTTGTAACAAACAGCTTTCCCGGCACTATAACGCCTCCGAGCCCAGTCCCAGGGCTTTCACTCGGCCCATTTGGACTGGCAGTGCGCCGTGGCGTAGTTGAGCCTTGCGGCGATGACAATTGTGGTGAAAAATGTGTCGGGGGCGGTGCCTCTACTGGTGCTGGCCGTGGTGCTGCTTCTGCCGATACCGGTAAGCTGGCCTCAGAATGGTCTGATCTAGCGCTGGCGGTGCTGGTGGCAGTGTTGGCACGGGGACGTATTACCTTGACAGATATGTTGTTGCCCTGGAATTCAGCAAAGTTTAGCTGCTCAACGGCTGCATGGGCACACGCAATGTCGACAAAGCACACTTGCGCAGAGTCCTTTTGTTGGCCATTTGCATAGGTGAGAATTCTACACGAGTAGAGCGTGCCCGAAGGCCGCATAAAATCGTAAAGCGCAGCGGCGCTGGCATCCTCTGGGATGTGTTTAATCAAAACATGGCCGCCAGCTGGTGGCGGTCCGATTTCCGTTGTGGGCAGAGGAGATACAATAAGCGTGCCGTTGTTCTCCTTCAGCTTATAGTTGTTTAGCAGAGCCATTGCCTTTTCAGCTAATCGTGGTAAAGCCCAACAAACAGCGCCGCGGCGCCACAAGTTGATAAAAATAATTAGTCAATGGCCACGAAACACACCACAAAAACATTGCTATACTTACTGTCAAACACATTACGGAACTCCACATTCCCTGTTATCTGCCGCGATTCGTGCGGCTCCACGTTTAGACGGATGCCACGGCATTGCTTGAACAGCTGTCGCAGCTCGGTCAGAGCATCCTCGGTCACGCCCTTAAAGTACAGAACCTTGGAGTGCAGCTGATTCCAATTGCGCAGCCATGCTTCCGCACTCTGCTGCTGAGAGGGCTTGGAATCCCTCCTGGCCCCTTTGGCCTCCCTGTCCCCCTTCTGCTTGTGCGTTGGAGAGGCCTGGGCTGGGGGAGGGTCGTTTAGATGAACTACCACCGGCGCTTCTGGCTGTTTGAGCGGCGATAAATCCGTATATGAGACCATATGCTGTAAAAAAAAGGTTTGCGAAAGAAAGAAGTGTTTTTTTTTAGAGTGAATTAAAAACAAAAAATATTTTGTTGCTTCCCCCCACGCCCAGTTTCGCCTTCAACCTACTGCTCCATTGCTTGCTTGCAGAAAAGATACTGCTCAAGCAGCTCGCTCCGTAACACTGAACTGTGGGGAGGATAAACATTTATACGTCACCAGCATCAGGTGTCATAGCCAACCAATGGTAATCCGCTGATTTTAATTTCAAATAGCCAGCCAATCAGCAGGTCAATTTGGAAATGGGGAAAAGCCAAAAGGCGGCAAGTTTATCAGATGCACTTTTTTCTTTTCTTTATTCCGCACTTTTTTACATTATGTTTTCTCTTGCCAGACAATTAGCCGGCGCAACCATGCGCCAGGCACCTGCTGCCCGGACTGCCGCTGCACCCACATTTGCTGTTGCGGCGAGACGCTTCTACCACGAAAAGGTCATTGATCACTATGAAAACCCACGGAATATGGGCTCTCTTGATAAGAATGACCCCAATGTCGGCACAGGGCTTGTAGGAGCCCCTGCCTGTGGCGATGTGATGCGGCTGCAGATCAAGGTGGATGACAACGGTAACATCAGCGATGTAAAGTTCAAAACGTTTGGCTGTGGCTCGGCAATCGCCTCTTCTTCATATATCACCGAGCGTGTTCGGGGAATGAGCATTGAAAACGCTCTCAAAATCAAAAATACCGATATTGCCAAAGAGCTGTGCTTGCCGCCGGTGAAGCTGCATTGCTCAATGCTTGCCGAAGACGCAATAAAGTCGGCCATCAAGGATTTCAGAAAGAAGCGTGGTGGCAAAGTTATCCACAACGAGAGTGTAGCTTCTGTGTAGCAATTTGTTTTTTTATATTCAAATCAACATGCTTTTTGACAACCAACCGTCTAGAGAGCAGGTGCTGTTTGAGGCATATACAGGCTCAAGCCGCTCGTGTGCGTCGGATAGTGCTGTCATAAACAGCCGCACTAGCAGTGTCTGAATGGCGTCTTTGGCCAGCGTTTTGTCAAGCCGGTCTGCCATCCCCTCGTTGATACGCTTGCTAATGCTGTTTAGTCGATGGTAAATAGCTCTGGTCTCCTCACGCACACTCTGCAATGCCTGTGCATTGTCAAGAACGTTGCTCAGCAACCCGACTGCCGCCTCGAGCTCGACAAAGTTTGTGTGAGGATCTATTCGAAACAGGCCCTCGCTCGGATCCATCATCTCGCTTACCATGCGCATAATGATCTGACTTGGCAGAATAGCAGACGTTGCCAGGCTTGACACAGACTTGTCCGCCATAATACAATCGGCAGATCGAAGTCGCAGGAACAGAAACGACAAGCTGTGCCGAATCTGCATACAGCATTTGTTTGAAACAGGTAAGCAGTCTACAATATGAAGCTGAGTATGCAGGCTCAAATGCATGAATAGTTTTCCTAGCCGAGCAATGTACTCTGGCCAAGTAAGCATCCACTTGCTAGGCGGAACTATTTTTTCAAAAAGTGTAGCCAGCGCTTGCTGGATTCGTGTACTGTACAGCTGGTTGCGGTGATCAAGTAAACTAGCAGTAAATATCAGCAGCACTTGGTAGCAGTCCGGCACAGATAGAAACTCTAGCGCTTTAGCGGCAACCTCAAGCAAATATGTAACCCGCTCAGCGTTGGCCCGCGCTATCGACATGGCCCCGGGAATTGTGACTTCGACATAAACACTGGTCAGCGACGAGCCACTGGTGCTGGAATCGCAGCCATCGCTAAAACTGGCCTCTTCCTCAGCCTGGTCCCGCAGGCTGCCCTGCAGCTCATCTACCAGAGCCAAAAAGGTGAAAAGGTGGAGTTTCCACAAAGACAGATGCAGCTCTTGAAACAGTTGCAGTGTATCCAGTGCGGCTGTAGCTATCTGGTCGTCGCCCTCAAGACAAGCTGCACGCAGCAAGAAATCGCCAATGCTTTGGGTCAATTTCCATCCATGATATGCCTGCGCCTTTATCCACAAAGATCCAATAAGCTGGCGGAAGAAATGGGGCTCGCCGATATGGCTTCTGCACATACGCTCAACAGGATCGCTGGCAGAAAACACAATGCCGTCGAAGCGTCCGTCTCCGTATGAAAGCCGCGCCAGGCCGTGTGCACCATTATCGGGCTTGAACAGGGATAATTTGACAGGCTTTCGCAAAATATCTCTAGATTTTTCCTGTTGTGTATGCACTCGCCCTAGATCTGCACCGGAAAGTTCATTCAGAGCTGTATTTACTGCTGTGTCGTAATTGTCCGACATGGCCTCATTATTATCCTCATCGCTTGATTGCTGGCCCAAATGCTCCTCTAAGTAGTTCAAATTGTACTTTTGCCGCCGAGCTGACTGTACCAGACTCTGAAGCGAGTTTCTGTAAGGCGCTGAGCCAAGTGCCTTACTGGGAGTATTTGGTGTATTTGGAGGCGACCTCGTGCGTAGATTGTATGTTTGGGGCTGGCTAGGCTCTGACACGCCCAGCAAGCCAGACGCATCTACCAACTCATTGTCACTGTCGCTTTCAGACAGAGTAATGGCAGCAGATACATCTGCTAGTAACCTTACAGTGCCTACACTGCTGCTAGAATTGCTGCCGTCGCTGTCATTACCGCCATCTTCATGCTTAACATCGGGCTTGATGTCATTCTCGGGCTTGATATTGCTCCCCATGTCCAACGCACTGTTATTTTTGTTCAAGAAAAATTTCAGGGTCGGTTGCATAGGCTTTGCCGGCTGCGACCGCTCTATACTGAAGAAGTTGCCAAGCGTAGTGTTGTTGGGTGGCGGTCCTTTGGCTTTTCTTCTCCGTGGAGGCATTTAGGGGAAATATTCGTACAACCACACATAGAAAATGCAATGTATTTTTTAAACATCGGGCAGCGAAATTGTGGGGATGAAAGGTATGATTCAGCAACTCGGATTTGGTGTGCTGTAACCGACTGTTTGCTCAACAGTGTCCCAGGAATGACAGCAAGCTGGTCTTTTCAAAAGCAAACGCGGCAGCGCAGGGAACAATGCGCAGGCACACAATGGCTCAGCGCAGGCCCTGCCCCAGCGCAGTAGCACAGCAAAAAAAGAAGGATGCGACTGCATAGCTCACAGCAGCTCAGGCGAGCCGCAGTGCTTGCCAGCGGCAGCAGCAAAAAAAAGGCAAAAAAGCAAGCCGAACGCGGGGGTCGAACCCGCAACCTTAAGATTAAGAGTCTTACGCTCTGCCGATTGAGCTAGCCCGGCTCGGTTCGATTCGTCGAGCCGATTCACGGCTTTCTTCAGCCATCTTTCACTGCTGACTAGAGTCCCCAAATTCCCCATGTCTCTCGTTTGTTCCTGGCTTGCCCCTTGCCTGCTTCTGGCCTGCTCCGCTGCCGTTGGGGACATCCCGTTTGAGCCATCTCTGCTCCCCTCCCTCTCTCCCTCTCTCCCCCCACTGTCTGCGCTGCTGACAAACGGCTCTGCAGCCCAGCAGCTATCATCCTCCCCCTATGCCACCAGAAACGAAAAAAAAAAACACCGGCTGTGTGTGCTGGCCAAGGCATAGGGAAAGGTTTCTGTTGTTGACAGCCCAGACTGTTTTTCTTCAGGCAAAAAGCAGCGTTCTGTGTGTGCAATGGACGGGGGATGGCCACAGCACACTCGCCTCTATGCCCTTTTTCCTTCTCTCTTGAGACTGCATGGCTATATCTAGCTAGAACAAGCGGACAACACGGCCATACTGCACCAAGTTCAGCTGCCGTTTCCAAAGCCGCATACTATAGCTGCTCCGCATAGCTGCAATGACATAAATAAAAAAACACTTTTCTCTCGATCGCAATGCAACTGCAGCCATTCTCGTCATGCAGGGTCTCATAGCCACAATCAGGCTGCGCGTACAGTTATTGCATGTCTGTTCCAAGTCTCAGTAATATTCTTACGCTCTCTCGTATATTACTCTAAATAACCAAGCACAGAAAGACTTTGACGTCCCAACTAAACTTTAACCACACAATAAACAGGTTTAGAATACAAATGAAAAAATTAGCATGGCTGCCAAAAATGGATATTCAGGGTAGGTATAGAGGCATTTAAGCTGCGCTCAATTCTAGTTGACAGGACCAAAGGCAGCATGGGATGGAATAGGTACATGACGTTGGCCCGGTAGTTTTGCTGCAATGCATGGGATGTCGTGGCCAAGGGCGTGGTTTGCGGCAACGCGCTGTTGGTTTCCGCAAGCAGATCCAAGTCATCGTCACCGCCCGTCGGCATCATGACGGCACCACTGGGCAGCACACGAGCACCACGAATAGTCGATATGTCGAGCGGGGGGTCAGCATCGGGCATGGCCGACTGTGCAGCATCTTCTGCAGGCATTTGGACTGACCAATGAGGCGATGGCGAAAGCACAAACTTGACAGCCCCGGAAATGCGGTCGTAAAAGCGAATGGGGGCAGGGCTGACAGGACGCAGCTTCTCCAGAGCCTGGCGCGTCCGCATGTTGCACTGGAAAATGGACGGGTTGAGCAGAGGCGATTCTTGGACGTACTGGGGTGGAAAGGGCAGCAGTGCAGAGGCCTTGCGCGCAGCCTGCACCAGACCGCCAGACCGCGACGAGCGGATGGCAGCCTGGGCAGAGTCAAACACGTCACGGAGATGCACGTCGTTGGAGGTTGAAGGAAACAATGCAGCGGCGCCAATGTCTATGGAGGCGCATGGTGCCATGGGGCTGCGGTAAGCATCAATGCGTGCTTCCACCTCCCTGTACAAGAGCGTGTCGCTTGAATCCCAGATCCGGCGGAACTGCGTAGAAATGATATCGTACTCTGCTAAAATGGCAAAGTTTGTGGCTGCTGCGCTGGACGCCGAGTGGGCGCG
This sequence comes from Coemansia sp. RSA 1250, assembly GCA_027578955.1. Lineage (NCBI taxonomy): Eukaryota > Fungi > Kickxellomycota > Kickxellomycetes > Kickxellales > Kickxellaceae > Coemansia > Coemansia sp. RSA 1250. The sequence continues at coordinate 74,879 of JANBTS010000036.1, read as the reverse complement.
TGGAACGTTGGCACGGGCGGTGGCCACGTGCAGCGGGACAAAGCGCAGCAGCAGCAGCGAGCATGTAACAAACTGAGCGCGCCACAGAACCAGGTTCTCGTACTGCCGGTATGAGCGGAAAAACCCCTGTGTCCCTGCAGGGCTGCCTTGGGCATGAACAAACAGAGCAGCCAGCAAGCGTTGCTTCAGCCCGCTGTGTGGAGCCGTGGTAAGCGAGGGTTCTAGCGAGGCCAGCTCAGAGTCAGAAAGCGCGTCCATCCGCATAGACGGATGCATGGCGCGAGCATACAGCAGGCGATACTGCGGTGGCAAGCGCTGCAGCGTGTGAAAGGATGTTAGCGCCGACCGCTCCATTGCAAGAAAGGCGCTGTCTATGCCCATGCTATCGCCAGGCTGGTTGGGCAAGAGCGTATCTTCGGCCTGCTGCTGCTGTTGCTGCTGTTGCTGTTGTACTGGCAAGAATAGAAAGGGCGGGTTGTTCGAAGGCGTAGTGCTTTGAGCGGCAATGTGGGCCATTTGGTTAAGCGACGGCTGCTGCGGTATAGCTGCACTCAAAACATCAGTCGCAGACTCAATAACGCCTCTGCTATTGCTGCTAGAAGCATCCGCTGACATTGGCTGAGCATGGTGTAGCTTTCGGCGTTTATTGGCAGCATTAGCATCGCCGACACTGCCAGGGCTGGCAGCTGCCTTGCGCTTAGCCGAGCGAGCAAGATTAGCCACAGCGTGCGCTTCGCGGATGCGCAGGGTCTCTTCATAAATGGCATCATCTTCGCGAGTGTACCAGCCAATGTCATGCATGTCAGAGAGATGGCCGTCACGACCAATGCGCATCATATGCAGGCACTGGTGCTTAATTGATAAGACACACAGCCGGTCTTCGAGAATACTGACGCCGCTGTGGCCGGACAGAAACACAATATCACTTGGGAACATGCGCGAGTCGACCAGCTGCCCAGTGCGGACATCGATGACCAGCAGGGAAATGTCCTCGACGGCACGGACGCATGCCAGCGTGTTGGGATGCTCGCTGCGCTCCTCTTGTGCCTCGGCTCTCCGCACACGAGCCACAATAATGTGGCTTGAGTTGGCTGTGGTCAGACACAGGTCGCGGTGCAGCGACTCGCCCATACCGGTAAACGTGCGTGCCCACAGCGGCTCAAAAAACTGCCAGAACTCACTCTTGGCAGACTCAGGCCCGGAGCTCAGAAGTGCTGACGTAGCTGGGCTGGCTGTGGCCACACGAAACACATGCAGCCCTGTCTGCATGCGGTCAATGCCAATCAAATACTACATCAAGTAACATGTTTAGTTTCAGGCGCTTGGGCCCTGGGTATTGTGAGACTTACTTTTCCATCTGGCGTAAAGCGGCGGAAATGGCAGTCGGGGGTTTCGACTCCGTATATTGTGCAGTTGGGATAGACGTGCTGCTGCACACGCTTGACACGCTCCCAACTCTCTGCTGCCCGCTCGCGTCGCCGCAACATGGCAGGCACGGCGGCATTGGCTGCCTGCATTATTTCAAAGTCAATTAAAAAAATAGTAGAAATAAAAAGCGATTTAATATACTTAATTCATCCATGATTTTTCAGTGGGTGCGGCCCATTTGGTGGTGATTTTGCGGCGCACGGAAAAGAACTCGATAGCACCGTCGCCAGTGATGTCGTTGGGCCCAAACTTGCTGCGCTTGACTCCGCCAAACGAAAAGGGCTCGCGTGGCACAGGCACGCCAATGTTTACGCCTACCATTGCTGCGCCAAAGCGCTGGGCAAAGTACTCGGCATGTGCGCCCGACGATGTGTACACGCAGGCAGCGTTGCCATACTCGCTCCCATTCTCAACCGCCAGTGCAGCGTCAAAGCTGTCGCACTGTAGCACCGACAGAACAGGGCCAAAGATCTCCTGCTGCAGGGCCTGGTCGCTTGCAGCCTTGTGGCAAAGCACCGTGGGACCAATCCAGAACCCGCCCTTTTCCTTGCGACAAGCAGCAAATGCGCTGTTAGCACGGCCATCTAGCAGCACGGCGGCACCATCCTTGTCAGCAGCATGCGAAATTGCAGCCTCGATGCGCTCCAGCGCAACAGTATCAATGACCGGACCCATTGCGCCTGGCCCCTCGCTAGCAGGAACCAGCGCCTGCGCCTTGGCAACAATACGACGTAGCAGCTCAGGCTGCTCGCCCACAACCAAAAGCACCGATGCAGCCATGCAGCGCTGGCCCGCACAGCCTGTAAACGAATTCACCACGTCTTGCGCCGTTAGCTCAACATCGCAGTCTGGCAGAGCCACCAGATGGTTCTTGGCGCCGCCCAGCGCCAACACGCGCTTACCTGCTGCCACGCCGCGACGATGCACCTGCTCGGCCACTGCCGATGTACCTACAAATGTCACCGCATGAACACCAGGGTGCTCGGTCAACGCAATGGCTGCGGTACGATCGCCATGCACGATGTTTAGCACGCCTGGTGGCAGCACCGATGCGGCAATCTCCGCCACTCGCGTCATCGTCATCGGCACCTTTTCGCTGGGCTTGAGCACATACGTGTTGCCCATCCCCAGTGCCAGCGGTAGTGTCCAGAACGGAACCATAAAGGGGAAATTGAATGGCACAATTCCTGCCACCACTCCCACTGCTACCCGTTCGTCCCGGCACTGCACGCCGCCGCTGACCATCTGGACATGACCTTGTGCCAGCTGCGGCAGTCCGATCGCGTATTCTAGTGTCTCCAGGCCCTTGGACAAGTCTCCCTGCGCCTCTGTATGCGTCTTGCCATGCTCACGAACTATCAGTGCCACCAGCTCGTCGGCATGTGCCTGTATAGCTGTGTACAGGCGCAGCAGATAAGCTGCCCGCGCCTTCAGCGTCAGTCGCGACCAGCCTGCTTGAGCCTCGGTTGCTGCCTCCACTGCAGCATCCACATCCTTGCTGGTTGACAGCGGCACATGGGCAATCGTCTCGCCAGTATGTGGGCTAGTCACTGCCAGCAGCTGCGCTTCACCATCCGCCGACACTGCTGCGACAGGCTTGTTGTTAATATGGTTGTGTAAAACTGGGATACCAGCTATTGACATCTTCAAAGTAAAATAAAGCAAAAAAGAAAAGCAACCTACAAGAATATCCCCTCTTCCGTGGGAACATATGCGTTGCTTTTACAACAGACCCTTTGCCTGCAGAGCCTGCTGATGCGCAGGTGGGATTCCAGACCAAAGAGCCGCACGACCCGAGTCATCCAGAGTCTGCAGCGTCTTCTGCATCACGTCTACCAGCGCCTGTGTCAGCTCCGGCGCCAATTCAAATGCGGCCAGGCCCGCGACCACTGCCTTGACCAGGTGCTGCAGTGCAGCGCTATCGCCTGCTGCCACCAACGCATCTGGCTGCTCGTTCAGCACCTGCACCAGGTACTCGTACACAGCTGCAGCCTCATCGGCATCATGCGTGATAGGCAATGCCGCAAACCACACACGCAGCACCGTTGCCGCATCGGGCACTCCGGCGCCCTGGAACCGCAGAATCTTTGCTATAGCCGATATCGCATTTTCAGTTGCAAACACATTGTCTTCCGATCGTGCCTCGCCGTCCTGTATTGTCTCTACCAGCACTGGCAGTGCTACACGAGCTACAAAGTCAGAGTATGCATCGCCGCCGTACTGCGCCATCACGCCCACGCCGTACGCTGCTGCCTGCCGCAAGTCTGCCGACGTCGCGTCACGAAGCGCCTGGGCAATCGGCTGCAGAAACTCTCCTGCGTATGTCGCCGACGCTGGGCCCGTAAACTCTACCAGATCGTCGAACACGCAGATTGCCCACTGCCGGGCTGCCGGGTCCTGCTCCTGCAAGTACTTGTGTGCCACTGGCAGCACACCACGGAATGCTGGTGCAAACGCCGTTCCATGCGTTGCAAATGCCGCGTGCAGCGCCTTGGCCACTTCGTCTACCGCCAGACCCTCCAACAGCTCTTCCTCTGCCAACTGCTCCTCGTCGTCCTCGTCCAGCTCCTCTGCTGCCCGAGCTGCAGCACGCTCGTGCATGCGCTGGTGGTACTTTGTCATCTGCGTAATGCACGCTGCTGCCAGCGCCTCCAGCTGGGCCTCAGTCATCGAGTTTGCTCCTACTGCCGTCAGGGCCTCAGCAAACGAGCTGAACAGCTGCAGAGTAAACGTGTCGTCTTCCTCGCTGCCCAGCACCGACGTGTAGCGGTCGCATATCTGGCCCCACGCCTGACGCGCTGCCGCCTCGTCGCCTGCTGCACGCACAGACGCCAGCACATGCGGGACTGCTGCCGCTGCTGCAGCACGCACACCCTCATGGAAGTAGAACCGGAACAGCGGTACTAGGGTCTCCAGAGTCTCCCCTGCGTAGTTTACAAAGCCTGCGCCCAGATCGCGAGCATAGGTGCTGATAAGCTCCACCGCCTCGCACTTTTCCTCCAGCAGCGTTGTGCGGATGCCAATTTGCTGTCCCCCAATGTTGGCAAACTCCCAGCCGTCTTCGGCCGCATAGTTCGCCTCTGCATCTTCATCGGCTTCCAAAACGGCAAAGTCGGGCTGCTGCTTGGCTGCTGTCAGCAGCGGCGGCATCACCACCGGCAGCAACGGTGCAAAGTCTGCGCCCATCAGACGGCACAGCCGCGCCCACGATGCCTGCAGGTAGCTTGCCTGAGGGTCGTCTGCCTCCGTGACTGCCTGCTGAGTCTGCGTCAGCAGCTCAATTACGCGAGGAATGTCGGGCGCAAACACGTCGCGTCCCACAGCCAGCGCAATAAACGTGGCACACTCCATAGCTTTGCCGCGCAGCAGGCGGTGCTCGCGGTCCGTGGCTTGTGCAAGCACGTTGAGCAGCATCGGCATGATCGTTCCGTAGTACTTGTTGAACTTTGCCTGGGCATTGTCGGCGATGGTGGCGATTGTGGTGATGGCCTGCTCCTGCACGTAGCGCCGGGAGCCGTTCAGCATCGACAGCAGCCGCTCAAACATCGTGTCCAGATATGGCTCCAGCACCTGCTTGGTCGCCTCCTCGGCAAAGTTCACCATTGCTGCTGCCGCATGCGTCTGCACCCGCGGCACACTGGCCTGGTCCATGACTGGGATCAGTGACGTCAGTACCAGCTCGTGGTGGTCAGCCTGTAGCTTGGGCGCAAAGTCCGTCGACATCTGGCCAATGCAGTTGCAGGCGGCGTAGCGCACCCGGGCATGCGGGTCAGCCAAAAACGGCACCACCATCTGGAGGATCTTGCCCAGCTCGTTGCGCATGATCTTGTAGCAGCCCTCGCCAATTGACGAGATTGCCATAAGCGCTGCATGCCGCTGCTGCCACTCACTCGACGCCATCATCTGCGGGATGTAGTTGAATGCCACGGGCAGCAGCTGCTTGCCGCCCAGGGCGTTGGCCAGGCGGTCCAGAGTCTGCTCGCCAAAGACGTGGCTCTCATCGTTGTCTGCTTCGTCCAGCGTCTCAACGTTGTACCACTCCTCCTCGTCCTCCACGCTGCTCATCATCTGCAGGCACACCGGAACAATCTCGCTGCAGAACTGTCCATGCTTGCGGCACATGCCCGGCGCGGCCTCTGCCAGCGTCACCAGCAGCTCCATAGCTGTCTGCCGCGTGGTGGCTTCCAGTTTGTCTTTCTTGCCAATGGCCGTGGCAAACGTCACCAGGCTGCCCAGCACGGCACGGAACAGCTTCGGTGCCTCCTCTGCAGGCTCGATCAGCGCTGCCAGGGCGTCAGTCAGTCCGCTCTCGTCGCCGTTGTGCAGCAGCGGCTCCAGGACTCCCAGCATCGGCGCCATCATCGGCGCCAGCGCCGACCGCTTCTTCTCAGGTGCTGCCAAAATATATGCCACCGCTGCCTGCAGCGCTGCCAGCCGCACCGCCGCATCGCTGTCCTGGAACGCCCCGTTAAATGCACCTGTGACCGCATCTGCGTTCTGATCAGCCAGCAAATACGGGCACGAGCTGAACACTCGGTACGCGCTCTCGCGCAGCAGCGCATTGCCGTCCTGCGCGCATGTGTATAGCGCCGGTAGCAGCTCAGGCCACTCGTCATCAACTACTTTCAACATGCCTTAATTACATTTCTCCTTTGTAGCTTGCATAACAACAACAAACTTACCCTCGTTATTGGCGATCTCGGCGATGGTGTCGCAAAGCTTGTGGGATACTCCACGCTCTGTTTCGTCTTTAAGCGCACCAAGGAGCACCGATTTGACCGTCTGGTGTACGGCTGGAGACACAACACTCCACACGCTGCGCTCGTCCTCTTTGTTGTCGCCCGTGCGCACGTCCTGGAACGAAATACGCCGCAGCAAAACTGCTGCAAACGCGCGTGCTTGTGCTTGGTAGTCGCGGTGCACCACAAATGCCAGGCTGCTTAAAAGCGTCTGCGGTTGCACATCTCGCCATTCGTTGTTCAATTCTGTTTCTGCCTGCGACCGCACCTCATTATATGACGACATGAGCTTTGCCATGAGCCCCTTCAGCAGTGCTGCTGACTGCTCATAGCTATCCACATTTGCTTGCATACTTATTAATCTGTTTGTATATGTTGGCCGCTTTGTAATACAGGGGCTTCAAAACAAAGGATGGGATAAAATTGTGAAAGATCAAAAAAAATTTTTTTTTCTCGTTTTGCAGTTGATCTGGGTTCAGTCTAATTACCAGCTGATCAGCGCAGTAAATAATGTTTGTTGATTTTAAGGAGGGGAGTAGCTTATACGCGTTCCTACTCCCCTCTTTTTTTTCCTCCAACGATTTTTTAGTTTATGCTATATAGCTACGGAAGGTTTTTATTGCGTACCGTTTCTCACCAGCCAATCATCCCTCGTTTTATATCTACCAGTCCATTATTAGCAGTTTGTAAACTTCGATATCAGACCATGTCCGACTTTGAGTCTGACGGTTCTTCTTTTGAGCTTGACGCATCGGTAAGTTTTAGGGGGGGTGTGCATTTAACATATTACTAATTATGAGGGGGTTTAGCCGGTCAAAGTAAAGTCGGCCAGCAAGGCCAAGTCTGCCTCTAAGGCCAGCAGCAGCAGCGGCAGCGGCAGCGGCGGTGGCAGTAGTCGGAACGGGCCATCGGTTGAGGAAATATACCAGAAAAAGACACCTGTGGAGCATGTATTGCTGAGACCTGACACGTACATTGGGTCAGTTGAGCCAATCGACGATGAGCTGTGGGTTTTAAACAGTGAGAAAACCCGCATGGTGAAACGCAAGCTTCGCTACACTCCAGGGTTGTACAAGATCGTCGACGAGATTCTAGTGAATGCTGCCGACAACAAATCGCGCGATTCTTCAATGAAAAAGATTGAAGTCACTATTGATCAGGCAGAAGGGGTTATTTCTATTCTCAACGATGGCCAGGGAATCCCCGTAGAATTGCACCGCGAGCAAAATTTGTATGTGCCTGAGCTTATTTTCGGACACTTGCTGACGTCGTCAAACTACAATGACAACGAGGAAAAGACCACAGGTGGCCGCAATGGTTATGGTGCCAAGCTGTGCAACATTTTCAGCCGCGAGTTTATTGTCGAGACTGCCGATGCCAATACGCAGAAAAAGTACGTGCAGGTGTTTAGCGACAACATGAAGAACACTGGCAAGCCCAAGATCACCAAGCACAGCACCAAAAAGATGTACACCAAGATCACATTCAAGCCGGACTTTGCAAAGTTCCACATGTCGCACCTGGACGACGATGCAGTGGCGCTGATCACCAAGCGCGTATATGACATGGCAGGCTGTGTCGAGGGTATACGCGTGGTTCTCAACGGCGAGGTGATTCCGATAAAGAACTTCAAGTCGTATGTGGAAATGTATCTGCTGCCGCCCGTAAACCCAGACGACCCAGTGCCGCCTCGGGCACCCACCATTGTGCACAAGAAGTTTAGTGACCGCTGGGAAGTTGCATTTGCGGTCTCAGACGGACAATTCAACCAGGTCAGCTTTGTCAACAGCATCAACACGCTCAGGGGCGGCACACATGTCAACTACATTGCTGACCAAATCATCAAGAACTTTATTGCGTCATTGAAAAAGAGCAAGACGACAGTGAAGCCCCACCAGGTCAAAAACAACATGTGGCTGTTTGTCAACAGCCGGATTGTCAATCCCACATTTGATTCGCAGACCAAAGAGACGCTGACGCTGCGAGCATCGTCGTTTGGCTCAAAGTGCGAGATAACCGACGACTTTATGAAGGGCGTGTTGCGTTCGGATCTGAAGGAGTTTGTGGATATGATGGTCCGACGCAAGGAGGAGCGCGAGCTGAAAAAGACCGACGGCACTAGGACCAGCCGCATCACAGGAATTGACAAGCTGGATGATGCCAATTTGGCTGGGACTCGCTACAGCAAGGAGTGCACGCTGATTCTCACCGAGGGAGACTCCGCCAAGACGCTGGCTGTATCGGGTTTGGGCGTGCAGGGTCGTGACCGCTTTGGCATCTTTGCGCTGCGAGGAAAGCCGCTTAATGTGCGCGATGCTACAGCCACGCAGATCTCGGCTAACCAAGAGTTTACCAACATCAAGCAGATTCTGGGACTGAAGCACGGAGCAAAGTACATGTCTACTGATCAGCTGCGCTACGGGCACGTTATGATTATGACAGATCAGGATACGGATGGCAGCCATATCAAGGGTCTGCTAATCAACATGTTTGACTCTATGTATCCGGGGCTGCTGGAAGTGGACAACTTTTTGCAGCAATTTATCACTCCAGTGGTGCGTGTGACGAATAAGCGGACAAAAGAGCGCGTGGACTTTTACACCGAAATGGAGTTTAAACAGTGGTACTCGGAGCAGCCCAACTCGGCCAAGGGATGGACTATAAAATACTATAAGGGTCTGGGTACGTCCAAAGAAGCTGATGCTCACGAGTATTTCCGCAAGCTCGATTTCCACCGCAAAAAGTTTGAAACTGCCCGACCTGAAGACCGCAAGCTGCTCGACATGGCGTTTAGCAAGACCAAGGCGGATGCGCGCAAGGAGTGGCTGGCTGCATACCAGCCCGGCGTGTGGATCGACAACAACAAGTCATCAGTGCATATTGACGAGTTTATCAACAAGGAGCTGGTGCTGTTCTCGATGGATGACAATGCCCGCTCGATTCCATCGGTGGTCGATGGCTTGAAGCCGGGACAGCGCAAGATCCTGTGGACGGCTCTGGAGGCGAACTTGAAGGACGAAATAAAGGTGGTGTCTCTGCAGGGCAAAGTGACGGAAAAGGCCATGTACCACCACGGTGATCAGAGTTTGATAGCTACCATCGTCAACATGGCGCAGGACTTTGTCGGCAGCAACAACATCAACCTCCTGATTCCCGAAGGCGGATTTGGTACTCGGTTGGCAGGCGGTAAAGATGCTGCCAGCGCTCGTTACATTTCGACATACCTGAACAAGATCACGCGGTCGATTTTCCACAAGGACGACGACCCGCTGCTGGAGAACCTGACTGATGACGGCAAGCTGGTTGAGCCGCGGTGGTATATGCCGGTTATCCCCATGGTGCTGGTCAATGGCGCCGAAGGCATTGGCACTGGCTGGAGCACAACCATTCCCAACTACAATCCCAGCGACATCATTGCCAATATCCGCCGCCTTATGCGGCAGGAACCCTTGCAGCCGATGACACCGTGGTACCGGGGTTTCCGGGGCTCTATTGAGCACGGCGAGGCGGGACGCTTCCGTACACTGGGTGTCATTGAAAAGATTTCCGACACAGAGCTGTATATTTCCGAGCTGCCGATACGGGTATGGACAGAGTCTTACAAGACGCTACTGAACAAGTGGATGGCCGGTGACAAGTGCAGCGTGTTGATTCGTGACTTCCGCTACAATGCGTCCACGCTGACGGTGGACATTACATTGACACTGACGCCGGAGCAAATGCAGGCTGCCGAAAGTGCTGGCTTTGACAAGCACTTTAAGCTGAGCTCGACCATCACCATGACCAACATGGTGTGCTTTGACCGCGAGGGACGGCTGCGGCGGTACGGCAGCGCAGAAGAGATCATTGAGGACTTTTACGCGCTGCGCTTGCGGTACTACCAGCTGCGCAAAGAGAATATGGCAGAAAAGTTGGGCCAGGACTTGCAGCGGGCAGACAACCGGGCGCGGTTTGTCATGGAGATCATTCAGAAGAAGCTGGTGGTCAATAACCGCAAGCGCAAGGATATCATTGACGAGCTGCGTAGCCGCAACTATACGCCGATGCCAAAGAAGGTTGCAGCTGCGGTTGCTGGCGACCCCGAGTCGGAGCAGGCAGCTGAGCAGGCAGAGTCCGAAGAGGCATCCGACTACGACTATCTGCTGTCCATGCCAATCTGGAATCTGACCATGGAGAAGGTGGAAAAGCTGCTCAAGGAGAAGAGCGACATTCAGCAGAAGCTGGAGGATCTGCTGGCTCTGACACCGATCGACATCTGGAACACAGACTTGGACAATGTAGAGACAATGTGGAATGCGATGGTAGATGAGTATGAGCGGCGTCTGGAAGAGGACGAGGAGAACCGCAAGGGCCAGAAGGGAGGCGGCGGTGGCCGTGGTCGGGCTCGTGGGAAGACGGCATCCAAAAAGACCACCACCACAACAACAGCAGCCGCCAAGCGCAAGCTGGACTCGGTAGTCAAGAAAGAGGATGAGAAGCCAGAGATTTTGCCAGCAGCCAAGGCACGCAAAACGGGAAAAACCACCAAGCCGCTGTCATTCAACACCAAGACCAAGCCAGATCCAGATACGCCTTCGCAGAAGCAGTCGGTTGCATCTACGCCTACAGCGGTGCCAACGCCATCTGCACCCATTACGCTGGGGTCAGATCTGGACGACAGTGACGAAGACGTTACGGCCACAATCTTTAAAAAGGCAGCAGCCAAAAAGCAAGGCCAGTCGGTCAAGCAAACCACGCTGGGCAGCATGCTGGCTCGGAAATCGGAAAGTGTGGCGTCAAAGCAGGCAGTAGCCATATCTCCGGAACCCACGCCCGCACAGACCAAGCCAGCAGTAAAGCGAAAGCTGAAGAGCAAGCGGGCCATTGCTGATAGTGATGATGACGATGGTGGATTTAGACTGGATTCGAGTGATGACGATGTGGATTCACCTATATCAAAGCGCCAGCCAACATCCAGACGGGCAGCAGCATCACGAAAGCCCGTCTACATGGATATTTCAGACGACGGGTCCGATGGTTCCGACTTTCAGATAGGTTAATTACATCGTCATGTGGTTCATTTGTTTGTATGTAGGTATAAATTTCCATTGGCCAAGGACTCCATATATAAAAGTGAGAGTTTTTTTCTTCAAACTTTTCTTGCGTGTCTAAGATGAATTTTGAATAATGAAACCTAATATTACATACGGATATCTGCGTGGAACCTTTGGATTGCCTTATGGCGGTTACTGCATTCGACCAGAAAACGTCGACGAAATAGTACTACAAGCCAGCAACGAGTATCGGAGGATGTTTAGCATTTTGGGGAAGTATAGCGATGTACAAAAATGGATGACTCAGCATCGTAGCACTGTGCTGAACCAAAGCTCGATGGAGGCGACATTCACGCATGAGCTGGTAATTGAAGTGTTTACAGAGTCATCGTCGTGGACACGAATGATCTGGGGTCTCGACAGCCTTAACGTGCAGCTGGTTATTCGAATAGCTCGAATATGGGACCGACAATCAAATGCATCGAGCCAGTTCCACCCGGTGCTTAAGCTTATTGCTCCCTCGGGCATTTCTCTCTCTGAGATATGTGAGCATTTGCAAAGCATGCAGCCGGAACAGACCAAAGACATTACTAGTGACAAATACGTTCTTAACAAAACTTTGGCACGAGTGTCTACTCGGGACTCTACATATAGCTGCGGATCTGACAGCCATGGCCTTCCTCCATACGAGTGCCATCCCCGGTTACCTCCACCCTACCATAACTGAATAAAAAATCATGCTTGCATTTCATGTGTTCTTGCTGCACCCCTCGCTGGGGGAATACGTCCATTTTAACCTGTGCAGTACTGTTTTTTTTTTAACTTCTAGATCCCCGACTTGACTATCTACAATATAAATGCATTAGTATGGTGTTATAATATATACTTCCCTGGTTGTTTGGAGAAAGAGCTTCATATGTATAACAAGGCAAGGCTCCTTTAATTCTTTATTATGGACAGAAATATTGCTAAAAATGCACGCAGTGAATGTTCCCCATGAGGTAGGGTGGAAAAAAAAAAGAACTTTAGTTGAAGAACCATGTCATTGCAGTGAACCAATGCTCGTTTTTTTTTCTAAATGCATATTAAGTTGAAGAATCCCATATATTATAGCACACCAATCCAATCCCTAGTTTCTGCATTTATAGTATGCTCCTTGCAATCAATGAGGTGTTGAAATACATAAGATTCTTTCGAGATGTTTTTCAATATCTCATTGATTGCGAAGAAAATACAACGAATGCGGAGACCAAAGGTTGGTGAATGACAATAAAATGCCATTTACACGATTTTCGAACAGCAGCGGGAATCAGAACATTTGAAATTGCGAATGAATTGCTAACTATGAAGCAATTGCAATTCACCTTGCATATGTAAACAACTGTGATATTTTGTATCAGTATCATGCAGTTAACCTTCTTGGCATCAAGGATAAAAAAGAAGATCTAAATGGATGATGAAATCGGACAGCAGTATCATAAGCTGGTTATAGTTCCCAAGAGACAAACAATAGCTACTATAGCAATCCATTTCAATTGCTCGGCAGGTTCTCTTGGAGTTAATTCCAGTTTTCTATTGAGAACTAAGAGAAGATATAGAGGAGAATCCTCAACAGCATACTATTTTACTGCATTTGCCACTACAGTGCCTGGCTTTGTATTTATGCTTGCACCATTCTCCTTACACATCCAAACTGACACACCACCTGTGGTTATTATGCCAGTAAATTCCTTCCTGTTGGAAGATTGCAACAGGCTGCTCTTCATATACTTGGCCCCATGTACCATTTGTTTTTGCTGAAACAATTATAAATCACTGGCTGTGCAACGCATGGATATCAGCACATAGGACAATTACTACAGAGATGTGATTTACAATTGGTTCGCCAAAAAAGGATGCATTGGTGAAATATATGACAAGTAAAATAGATGACAAGTAGCCCAATACGACCTACCAACGGGAAGAAGTTTAATGATGTCATCGATACGTACGGTGTGTCAGATTACATCCATAAGGAGAATAAGGCGAGCAAAGAAGGTAAGAGGTTTGGCTCTACCAGAAAGGCAAAAAATGCAGCTGAAGCTGCTTACTGTAGCTGCAAATGTAGTAAAATCGCTTGAATATGCCAAAGAACACTACTATGTTGGCGACAGCAACTGGATAGCCGGTGATTGCTGTTGATAAGGCTGAAAGTGCCTTTGAAGCTACTGTCACTGCTATGTCGGTTACAGCTGCAAAGCTGGATTCACCGGCTAACGTTTTGCTAGAGCTTACCAAATTATAATTAGCCAATGCTTCTGCTAGATGCTCTGAGACTGCAAATTGAGAATTTAGGTTATTGTTGTGAACTTGGGCTAATAGTAGGAGCTTTAGAATGATGGGTTTATTATAAAACTAAAAAGACATAACGAAGGATCGGCCAAAAGCACTATTAAACAGGCTGCAAGGTCCTGCAACTTGTGATGACTCACCTCGGCCGCTCAGCAGATATAACAAGAGAAACCACATATAGGGCTTCGGAAATGTTCAAAGTTTATTAGCATAATTTTAATTAATGCCTTTATGTTTATTAGCTGCGTCTATCCTTTTCACCCATTCCCTAGAGCATTAGGCCCTTCTTTGGTTGATTTTAAAGGCACTTTTCCAAAGTTTATGATTTACATCATCAAATATCATACCTGCTGTCTTATTCTTTGTATTTGGGACAAATAAAAGTCACCAGGTGCAAGGTCAGGGCTGTACGGAAGAGTAATTTTTATTTTTCTTAATTTTTTTATCCATGTGCTTGTATCAGCTGGGATAGAATAAAGCAATTACTACAATTTGTTAAGAGTGCAAGTGAATTGTATGCATACAGAAATAGTCTTCTAGAAAGACATACATTTTTTTTTACTCAGTGACATGAAAATAGTACATTTTTTGGTAATGAATTCATATGAGCTTATGCGCAGCTTACATTACTCGAGGTCATTGTTCAAGCAATTTATATGCAGAGATTGGTCATTCACAAAAAGTGAAATAGGCCATGCTGCTCCGGATATGCCCGATATGTTGGAAGCTTTCTTATAAATAGATCTGTGGTTTTCCTTGACCACAATCTGCAAAGGTATTTTTTTCTAATTTAATAATGTCATACAGTTGCGAGAATTGTAACGTTCATTTTGATAGCAAGACGTGGTATTCGGGGCACTTGCAGAGAACACATAGCCGGTCGGCTAAAATCGAAATTAGCTCCACGCCTACAATAGAGCTAGATTCCGACATTGATCCAGTGTCCAAGTATAGAACATGGACATACCGTTTCAAGGCGTTTATCCGGAGAAAACTCCGAAGCTAAAAGGGTTTTACTTAATATATTAGCTCCAATATTGTGGAAAGGAAATATTTTCTGGAGTAAAAAAACATATAGCTTCCTCCGCTGTGTCATATAATGTGTGGAGGCTCGCTCTACATGTTATTTAAACCCCTCTCTGTGGCCACTATGTTTTTCACAACTACATTTCTGTTTTCTGCACTGCATCACTCTCCTAAAACAAACAACCATAAACATGCACGCATTCTATGGCATCCTTGCATTGGCAGTGGCCGCAATGGCTGCACCTGCCTCGCCACCAGTTGATCCCAACAACCCACTGACCAACCCGCTGACTAACCGGGATCTCTACCTCGTCAACCCCGGCCTCATCTCCGGCAACGTGAAGCTGACTCCCGAGCAGCAGCTCACTGTCCAGAACCAACTGATCACTCAGAAGAACCTGGAAAACTATGCTGCTCAGCTGTCCGCCAAGGCTGGCATTGCTCCTCCTGCCGGCATCGCGCCGTTCCACAGTGCTCCTGCGCCCAGCAGAGAAGAGGCGGCTCAGCTGCAGGCCCAGGTGCAGGCTCAGAGAGAGCTGCAAAACCAAGCTCAGCAGCAGGCTCAAATCCAGACCCAGCTTCAAGCTCACAACCAAGCATTGCTGCAGGCACAAGCACAGGCTCAAGTGCAAGCCCAAGCACAGGCCCAGGCAGAGGCAGAAGCGCGCGCGCAAGCCCATGAGCAGGCTCAAGCCCGCTCTAAGCCCGTTGGCAAGGCTGCATGGCAAGTTCAGGCCAACGACAATGTCGCACCGGTTTTCCAGCCCTACGATCCTTCTGCTTAAGCATTTAATGCATAAATAAAATTCAAAGTTACGAACGCTCTAGCATACAGTCATACCCATAGGCAGCACTGCCTTGAGTGACAATGCCAAGAACAATTCCTGCACAGGCATTAGATGCAAACCGATCGAAACGCGTGAAAAATGCCAAAATGTAAAATATCTGCCAATGATGTAGATGCAGCCGACACTTGGGCAGCGGCAGTGGACGCCCTGGTCGTGCATTGAGATAGTGGAGGTTCTGCAGTTTCTGCTCGATATGTGCCTGTTTTTCCTCGCGCGACATAACTGTGCGTTGAGGCGGCGGCGGCGGATGATGCAGTGGCCGTGCTGCCAGATCAAACGACGAGCCATTAATGTCGGATGTCTCGCCCTCACTGCTGCCCAGGTTCTGCAGTGGAATTCCATATTCTGGATGGTCAGATCCAGCCGCAGGCTTAGCCCTAGAGCCCTCTGCTGCTGCATGGCTGTTGGCATTGCCATTTTCCTTTTTAGTGCTTCGCCATACAAACAATGTCAAGGCCAGCTTACGCATTTGGCGCTCGATTCCCAGGCCCTGCGGACAATGCTCGACACAATAGTTGTTGAGGCGCTTAACAAGCACCGTTACCCACAAGCTTGCAGTTGCCAAAACAAAAAGAGGCAGATACCATTGCAGAATTCCCGCATCATATGCCCAATAAATGTGGAATCCAGCAGCCAGCAGCACTAGAGCCACGCCGCCCAAATTTACTGCCCAGGCTGGCCAGCTCCAGGTACGCCAGCCAGGAATGCTCACTCGCATAAACGGCAGCTCAACTAGCGCGCTGTATCCAAAAATGCCTACAGCATAAAACACCACCGTAACCCATCCAAACGTATGCGCATAGTTGCCCAGCGTAAACACCACAAACGAGTAGAGCAGTCCGTTTGTCACGTCGTCAAAGTGGTCAGCGACGCTTTTAAAGTCCCTTTCCAGGTCAAAGAACGCTGCCACCAGACGGTAAACAAATGGTCCTGCTATTGTCAGCATCACTGCGAACAGTATAAATCGCACCAGGTCAAATGAAACCAGCGTGGACGCGCCATGGTCAGAGTCTCCGTGCAAATAGCAGCCACCAAGGAACCCAATGTCTACCGATACCGATCCATCGTCCATTCCTGAAATACAAGAAAAGAAATAGCGCAGCAGAGCAAGAAAAGTAACGACTTTTAAATATTCTCTTTTACACGTGATGTATTGCGTCACAGCAGCATGCTTTTAAAAAGGTCTTTTCTCTCTTTTGATTTTGCTGACGAGGGGGGGTTCTTTTATATTTATTATGATAATTCGTGTGAGATCGCCAGAAGGAATGCACCGAGTGGAGGTGGGACTCTCGGATAGCTTGAGAGTCCTGCTTGAAAAGCTGGCACCGCTTATGAAGGTTCCTGCAGCAGATGCAATTGTGCTTACTCGAGATGCGCAGGGACGAGAAATTCTGGCTGAATTTGAGCAAAGCGCGGTGTCGCTGGGACTCAAGCATGGCGACATGCTGTTTGCCAATGTCGCTCCGTCAGCACGGCCCAGCGAAGAGCCTGACAGTGTAAAGGCGGCGCCGCGACAAAGTGCGATGCAGGTGAAGCAGGCGGCAGTAGACAACGAGCTTGAGAAGGAAGACGGGCTGATCAAGCGGAAGCGGGACGCAAAGATGTGCAAGCATGGAGCCAACGCCATGTGCGAGTACTGTATGCCCATTGAGCCCTACGACGCCGGGTATCTGGAAGAACACGGCATTAAACATATGTCTTTCCATGCCTATTTGCGCAAAACCCTGGCCGAGCACAAGATCGGCGGGGATATCAGTGGTGCGCTGCCAGTAAACATGCCGCTGCCGCTGGAAGAGCCAGAGTACCGTGTCAAGCAGCACTGTGTGGGCGGACATGCGCCGTGGCCGGCTGGAATCTGCTCAAAGTGCCAGCCATCAGCGATCACGCTGCAGAGACAGCCGTTCCGGATGGTCGACAATGTTGAGTTTGCAAGTGCCGACGTTGTAGATACGCTGCTGTCGTTCTGGCGTATGTCGCGGTGCCAGCGGCTGGGCTTTATGTATGGGCGGTATTCGCGATCGGCCGATGTGCCACTGGGCATAAAGGCAGAAGTAGAGGCGGTATACGAGCCACGGCAGGCATGGGAGGAGGACGGTGTCCGCGTACGCGTGGGCACAGACGAGCTGGATGCGGAGATGGCGCATGTGGACGCGGTTGCTGCTCGCTGCGGTATGGAGGTGGTGGGCATGATATTCACCGATCTGACGCCTGCCGAGGAGCCCAACAAAGTTCTGTACCGGCGACACGCAGACTCGTATTTCCTGACGTCGCTCGAGTGCCGCCTGGCCGCCTTTATGCAGGCCAAGTACCCGAATGCGTGCCGCTGGGCCCGCAATGGTCATTTTGGCAGCAAGTTCATCACATGCTGTGTGAGCGGCAACCAGGACGGCGATATTGATATTACAGCATGGCAGCTGTCGAACTCGGCCATGGCAATGCAGCGTGCCGATCTAATGGTGCCCAGCAGCGTGCCCAGCAAAATGTGCGTGCAGAAGCCAACCGACACCCGCTACGTTCCCGATGTGTTTTACAGATACACCAATGAGTACAACTTGCCGGTGACTGCCAATGCCAAGCCGGCGTTCCCTGTAGAGTACCTGCTGCTGACATTGACGCAGGGATCGCCGCTAACGCCTAACCCGGCATTCCGGAGCACCACGCCATTTGTCATTGAGAATCGCGAGCATGTGCATACCGTGCAGACATTGGGAGCGTTAAAACGCCATATTAGTTCTGCGCTGCAGGATCCTGAACGACTGAGCGTGGTGCTGGCCGACTTCCACTTGTTGGTGTACCTGCTTGGACAAGGGATTTTGGGAGACGCAGAGGCCGAGTTGGTTTGTCGTATAGTCAGGGAGCCCATGGAGGCAGTGCAGCTGGCACAGGAGCTGATGGCGTCGGGTGGCTGGCAGACGCTGGTTCTGATGCTGAATGAGGCATCGGACGGCGATTTGAACGCTCAGCCCCCCTCAGCAGGCACATCTTCTACAAGCACCACCCAAGCACCACCACCGCCAAGTGCCACGCCATGGGCATGCCGGCACTGCACGTTTGAAAACAGCGCATCGGCAACCTCCTGCGAGATGTGTGCGTTGCCACGAGACTAGTAGCAAAAAGAAAAAAAAAAGAAGAGAAAAAAAGATCAGATGTGTCTAACCCATATGCTTATAAATGCAGCAGCTTTTTACTTGCTCGTTTTCTTTTTCCGTTTGTCGTGGGCAACACTTTACTGAAATAAACCATGGCTAAGCAGTACAAGACGATAGGCGAAGAGGCGTGGAAGAACAGCGTAGAAAAGGTCAACGCAGAGCTGTTTATATTCACATATGGAGCACTTGTGGTACAGCTGGTGCGGGACTACGAAGACTGCAGCGCAGTCAACGCACAGCTGGACAAGATGGGCTACAATATAGGCGTGCGGCTAGCCGACGATGTATTTGCACGTACGTCGATGGAGAGATGCCGCGACCTTCACGCTACAGCCGAAGCCATCTCCAAGGTGGGGTTCAAAATGCTGCTAAACATTGTACCGACCATTACGGGGTGGTCCGCGGATTCCCGCGAGTTCTCGCTGGTTCTGGACGACAATCCGCTCAATGACTTCTGTGAACTGCCGCCTCGTGCGGCACAAGAAGGACTGTGGTACAGCAATGTGCTGTGCGGAGCGATTCGAGGAGCCCTGGAGATGGTGTACATGCAGACAGAAGTGTGGTTTGTTCGTGACCAGCTTAGGGGCGACGACACATCGGAGATCCGCGTACGGTTGGTCCGCATGCTTGACGAAGAAGTGCCTGCCGGCGATGACTAGGATATTTATGCAGTTTGAATAGCACCGTTTTTAAAAACCAATTCGGGGCGTACCCGTTCTCGATGCGACCAGCGTGGGGGCAGGCGGTTCTGGATAAGCTGCTCGTGCGACATCTGGGCACGCTCCTTGCACTCCGCGCACCCGCAAGTGCCGCGGTGCTTCTGGGCACACGACGGACACTGGATAAACAGCAGGTTGCAGCTATTGTTGGCGCAGTTGGCAAATGTATCGCAGGGCTCTCCGCACTGATCGCATTTGGACAGCACGTCGCTGGTAACTTCCTCGCCTCGCCGCTTGTCGAAAGTAAAGTTTTTGCCCTTAAACAGCGAGCTGCCGGCCTGTCTCGCATAGCGTCCGTAAGCTACCACGCCTCCTTGCAGGGTCTTGACGTTCGTGTAGCCGTCGGCTTTGAGAAAGGCCCCGGCCACCGAGCACCGGATCCCGCCCGTGCAGTACATGTAGATGGGCGCGTCACGGGAGTGCTGGGAACACATGCTCCTTACCACCGCCATTTCCTCACGGAAGGTGTCGGCATCCGGGCACTGTGCATTGTCGAAGCGGCCCACCCGATACTCATACACGTTGCGCATGTCGATTAGCAGAGCATCCGGCTGATCGCGCAGCGCCTGCTCCCATGCCTTGGGCGGCAGATACTCTGGCTCGTTGGCCAGCACGTCGAGATCCAGCGTTTCTCCAGCTGCCACCAGCGGGCGCACGCGCACATGGAGCGCCCTGAATGCCCGGCTGTGTTCTAGAGCCCAGTTGAACTTGCCGATGCGGCCAGCAAACGATGGATTGGCTTCCAGCCATTCGCGCAGCTTCCGGATGTTTTCCTTGGGAATGCTTAGCTGCGCGTTGATCCCGTGGTCGTAGAGGTAGATGCGGCCGACAAGCCGCAGATCCGCGCTCCACTCCCGCTGGATCTTGTCGCGCAGTGCCTGCAGCATGTTTGCGGGCAGCTCAAAGAAGCTGTAGAACGAGATGGTCACGAAGCCGTCGGGGCCCGGCTCCGGGTACGGCTGATCCACGTCGAGCGGCTGTTTGGAAGGCTCTGTGGTTTTGCCAGTAAAGTACGGCGACTTTGCGCTGTAGCTTCGCCAGCATAGCTCGGATCGAGGGGCCCTGGCTATGGGATGGGGCGGCGGCCGGAGAGCGGCAGCAGCGCTCCGCACGGCGCTGCGCCGCAGCTGTGACGCAGCACCAGCCCGGCACAGCAGCTGAGTCAAACCTCGACGACCTAGCATATTAACATTAGGAGCTGGAAGATAAAAAAAAAAGAAATCGTATGATCAGAAATCTCCCTAAAAGTTCCGCCAGTGATTTGATCAGCCGGAATTTGTTTATCTTCAGCCAGGCATAGCTTCGCTTTTCTTTACTTTGTGGATAAGCTGAATTCAATCATGTTGCGTACATTGGCACAAAGCAGGGTAGCGTTTGGAAGCCGGCTGGCACTCGGCAGCGCGCAATGGGGGCGTCGGCTCGTATCGACAGTCAAGGTTGGCGAAGAGGCGGCATCGGCGGTGGCGTCACGGCCTCCAGCCCAGGCACCAAAGAAGAAGCGGCCAGTTGGCGGGTTCCGTGGAGGGTAAGGTATCCAGCGCACTTTGTAAAGACAAGAAGGCTAAATGATGTTTTGCACTAGGGTGGTGGGGTTCCTGCTCGGCGTGACAACGGCGGGCGCTGCAGGGTTCGTGTACCTGATCGAGGAGTACCACAAGGCAACCGGGCTGGTGCTGAGCTCGGTGGATGAGCTGGAAAAGTCGTCGGCAAAGGTGAGGGAGCACGTGAAGAAGATCGAGGCGGTGGAGGCGCAGCTCCAGAAGCTGCGGCAGACGGCCGCGACCACGCAGCAGGTGGGGCAGCTGCGGGCGGACTGGCGCAAGCAGAACGACATCCTGACCCGCGACCACCTGGAGCTCAAGGCGCACGTGTGGGAGATCGAGCAGGACGTGGAGTCTGCTCTGGGCAAGCGCCAGCAGCAGTCGGCGTAGTAGATTTCTGTCCCTTATAATAAACCCCCTTTGGCTGAGGCTTGCTCAGTCCTCGCGCTGCGCGTGGCAAATGTCGCGTCCACCTCGGCCCGCACCCGCAGGGCAACCAGCAGGCGGCGCCAGCGACGCACTGCGCGCTGCTCGCGATCCGCGCGCTCCTGCGCAGCGGCCTCGTGGCGGCGGGCCTGCAGCGCATCGGCAATGACGTCGGCCGACTCGAGCGGCACGACAACGCCGTCAAAGACCGGGGTGCTGACGCCCCGGCGGAAGTCGAAGCCGGTGACGGCAGGGGCGCAGTCGATGCCCAGGTCGGCGCACACGCGGGCGGCGCCAGGGTCGTGCACGTGGGCGGCGCCGGGCGGCAGCATGGCGGGGGTGAACAGGTCGACGCGGCCAAAGTCGTTGCGCGGCACGCGGCCGTCGACGACCGGCGGCGGGCGGATCTGCTGCGTCTGCCACTCGCCGAACAGCGCCACGAGGGGCTCGCGGCCGGCTGCTGCCTCTGCGTCCATGGCCTGGCGCGCACGTGCGGTGGCGGCCCGCTGCCGGACCGTCCTGATCGGCTGCGCATCGGCTGCTATCGAGCGGCCCATCCGCATCCACGCCATGCGCGAGCGCAGGCGCTGCACGTTGGCGCGCAGAAAGACGTGCTCGCCGCGCACCGTGCCCACGATGGGCTCTGCCGGGTAGATGACCTCGTTCTGCGCTAGATTGCGCTGCAGCACGTAGTAGGGGTTGTGCGCAAAGTCTGCCAGGCGCCGCGGCATTGTGCTGCGCTGCGTGCGCCGCGCCAGCTCGGCCTCTTCCTGCTGCGCGCGAGGCGACGCTGCCGGCGCTGCCCACCGCTCCAGCCACTGCGCCCACCACGCTGCTGCGCGCGGGTCTTCCCGCTCGCTCACGCCCTCCAGCCGCTGCCGCTGCGTCGTGTTCACAAAGTCGCGCGAGTAGCGCCGCGTCACGTCGCGCACATGCCCGGCGCCGTCCACTGCCAGAATGTACGCGAATGCGCATGCCGAGCCGCGGCCCGCGCGCGCCAGCTGCGTCGCGCGCTCGATCGTCCCCGAGTACGCGTTGATCGGCATCCACTGCTCGCTCACCTGGTTGAACACCTCGCACCAGTACTGCGGCACTGCGTCGCGGCCCCACTGCAGCCCGGGCTTTTTTGCTTTGGCGGCGGCTTTGCTGGGCAGTGGCTGGGCGCAGGGGCTCAGCCCAGCGCCGCTCTGGCAGCTGCGCTCAATTGCCTCGCTCTCCTGCACAGTCAGCTTGAGCGCAGGCGGGCTCAGCCCCACGCACAGGCGGGCGTCGAATGCCAGCACGCGCAGCATGCTGACCAGCAGCATCGGCTGGTGCCACGCCCGCGTCGCTGTGCGCCGCTCCACAAACCTGCTAAACTCGTCGGCCGCCGGCTCCTGGCGCTGGTGCTGGCGCTGGAGCTGGAGCTGGAGCTGGAGCTGGTGCCGCTGCTGGATCTTCAGCGCCTGGAACGCCGACAGGAAGCAGTGCAGGTCCGCCGAGGCCCAGTCGCGCCGGATCTCGCGCTTTCCCGGGACCTGGTGCTCGCCTATCCGCTCCACCACCATTGCCGGTATCAGCGACAGGCTCCGTGCCTGCACCTCTGGCGTGTTGCATTTGTGGCTCATCACCTGCACTGCGACCTGCTGGCAGATCAGCTCCACCATGTGGTGGCTGCGCCGCAGCATCCGGGCCCGCCGCGTCACCACTGCTCGCCGCTTTTTCGCCGGCTCGCTGCCCTCGCCTACCGTCAGCTCCACTGTTCCCAGCTCCGGCACCGAGTCGTCTGAATCCTCCGCTGCTGCGTCTGCCTGGCATGGCGGCACCTCCTCAAACTCCTCGTCGTCATCGCTGCTCATGCCAGCTGTCTGCTGCGCGCCCTGCTTCTCTGCCTGCTCGCAGCTGTCCATTTCCGCTTTGCAGTCACGCATGCCACAGGTTGTATGAATTCCACGTTTTTTCAGTTGCCAATTTGTAAGGAGGAAGAAGCAAGGTGGCTGCGGAAGCCGTGCTAGATTTGATCGGGCGCTGTATCACAGCAATAGGTGAAATGCGCGGCAAGCCACGTGCGCTCTTTTATAAAAAAAAATGCAGCTTCAAGTGATGAAAGCCAATGCAGAAATACAGCCATTTCCGGGAAAGGCCATGTCATTTCTCTATGAAGAGCATATAGACAAGGCCTGGTACGCAGTGGTCCTGCTCAGCAGCGGTGCCAGAGCGCCCAGGAAAGTGTGCTCGCTGCAGCGGAAAACAAACGCCGATGGCCCCGAGTAAAGCATTGTCTGCATTGTGCGAGCTACGCCTAACTTGTTTGTTGTGCTGTGCCGCGCTTGTTCTCCAGATGGAACGCAAATATCCTAACTCCAAACACACAATCAAAACCAAAAATGTTACTAAAGTGGCGGGCAATATGGCTCAAACACATTCCCCCCTGGCTACTATACACTTTGTTCTAATTGGCAAGCGAATGACCGAGTGGTACCTGCGTTTGCGGGAACATGGATCTTCTTTTTGTTAGTACATGATCGCCCCCCTTCCTTGGCCGTGAAGAACTTTTTTTACCCGTGCCCCATTTCCTCCAATACGCAAACAAAGTCCCAGAGCTAGTGAATTTGCCACAGCCTGCTTTTGGCAAAAATATATATATAAAGATTGTGCATTGCCCATCCCTTTCCCCCTCTTTAAAACCATTCCTTTATTCATTCTTATTCTGTAAAGCATTCATTCCAAACCCCCCCCATTTTGTCTGTCCTGCACATACACTCTCTACCGAGTCTATTTTTCCACCCCTTGTATTATAGTTGGGACCAGGTATATAACCTTGGATTATCTGGGCTATCTGGGTTCCCCCACTCCACATAAGCTATTCTCTTATCATTGATCCTTTTTTCCTTGCTTTTCTTGATCGGGAAGACGTCTTTTTTCTTTCTCTCTTTTCTGTGTTTATTTGGTTCTCGCAAATAGCGTGGTAAAAAAAAAAAAAGTGTGGCATGACTGAACACCAACGGCCGCAATTGGAAGATGGTCAGGGTCGCGTCATCCGGCACTACTGCAGCCACGGCAGCCTTGTCAGCTCTGCCAGCACCATCGACAGCGCCAATCCGGACGATGAGGACCCGCTGCCGCCCGAGCTCGACCATAACGCCGCCACCTGCCTCTCGTGCACTCGACGCAGCGTCACCGGCGTATTCCCCCGCTTCCGCAAAGTGTCCACCCGCCTGCTCTCCACGCTGTCGCGCAGCAGCCAGCTCAAACCATCCAGCGGGTGCCCTGTGGAATCGGGCTTGCTGGCCAGCACGCAGAAACAATTCCATGCGCGGCGGAGCGATTCCCACGTGCGTGATCCGCCCACCAAGGTGCATTTTACTCACCCTACTCGCCCAGCCCTGTGCTTTGGCCAATGTACCTGCAGCACTCACGGCACGCGGGCGCCCAATTGCTGCAGCAACATTCCTCTCCCGACGATTCCTGAGCGGCTGGCCAACGGCTGCTCTTTGCTGAAAACCACGTCTCGTAGTGCTCATTTCCGTGACTTCCGTCTCGACATCGCACAGCAGCGTATCACATGGGACTCACGCAAGAAGAAAAAGCTAGCACACAGTAAGTATTTCCTGCAATCCATCACTTGCCTCTCTCCAGCATACTTCCATGGGCCCCAATTTTTGTTAGTCTAAAGGAGCCCAAGGGTTCCAAGAGCATGTGTTGTCTTCTGGGGGACATCCCCCCCTTCGGAATCTGTTTGGGCTCCGTTCTTGGCAGATTAAAATATTGCGCCCATACCCGCTACTCGGGACTTGCAAAACAGGCAATTGAGGGATGGGAGGGATGCCGCGCACAGGTGCCGCCACATACACAGCCTTATTTGAACAGTACCCCTTTATTGCTTTTCTGGTCTTTTTTTGCCTTTATTGAGCGGCGGCTGCTATTAATATCCCCTGTTTGTTGTGTCCGCAGCCCCAACTCTCTCCCCCCCTTTTTTGGCGGGAGCCACAATCCACATTTTATTGCCGACAATTTGTTTCTGTTGGCGTAAGGGGATGTTCCCTGTCCCCCCTTCCTTTGTCCCGGCGCATGTGTTCTATCGGCAAGATAGCAGCCTGATATCTGGCTTAGAATGCAGATGATTGAATGTGGATTGCAAAGTGCCCGTCGGTCAGAAGAGCGCTCTGGAAGCACAAAGCACTGAACAATTGTGTTGTTGTTTGCTAAACAATTGACTGCATCTGTGCTGCAACTCTTTCTTTCTGGACAATTTCCAGCTGCGCTATGCCCAGATATTCACAATTGCTTCCGTTACAAGCCATACATGCTTCACACTGACCCAGTTCCTAAATGCCGACTATGAAGCGTGGGATTACAAATCCACAATACCGCAGCCGATTAGATTTGGAGTGTCAATTAGCGCTCCTGTGATGCTGGGATATGAATTGTGTTATGTTCTCCACCCTGTTGTTTGCATAACATTTATAAAAAAAATCATGTGTGTTCAGCAAGTGGTATATGCATACTCAACCTGCGTTGCATTTAATTTGTAGTTGATTTGGAGCGCATTGTCGAAATCCGCACGGGCGAGCAGGCGCTGTGGGCGGTGGGCAACGAAGACAGCTTGCCGCATGGCACCCAACGGCTGTTTGCCATTGTGTTTTATCAGCAAATGGCATTGAAAACAGTGAGTTTGGTGGCCGAGTCTGACAAAGATTTCAATGCGTGGCTGGAAACTCTAAACTACCTGGTTGGCAGCCGGCAACCAATAACGACCAAGGCTCAGTATAAGCGGTGGCGGCTCATTACCATAAGCCGCCAGTGGTGGGAGTCGGACCCATCTGGCGAGTCGGCAACAGATGCCTTGAGGTTTATTGAAAGCAACAGCACATGCTCTGTCTCTGACGGACACACGATGGTTTCTGCCAATACCACGCTGTACAACGCCGATAGCAGTATGCTGGCAGATGAAGACTACGATTCCGTGCCAATGATGAGCAAGCCGGTGTCTCGGAGCAACAGCCGGCGGTGGATTTCTAGCGGCATTCGGTCGCCATCGGTCCTATCAGTGGAATCATCGCAGCAGCTCTCTCCTGAACCATCAATGCTGCCGTTTCAGCGGATAAGCAGCGGCAGCAAGGTGGCTGATCTGGTAGAAGGCGTATGGCAGGAGCAAGCACAGCACAGCACATATCTGCTCTACCATGAGCTGGTTTTG
The DNA here is from genome assembly GCA_027578955.1 of Coemansia sp. RSA 1250. Lineage (NCBI taxonomy): Eukaryota > Fungi > Kickxellomycota > Kickxellomycetes > Kickxellales > Kickxellaceae > Coemansia > Coemansia sp. RSA 1250. The sequence continues at coordinate 48,460 of JANBTS010000036.1, read as the reverse complement.
TCGCTGGGCAGCAGCATGCTGCTTAGTCCAGACATCCGTAGCGAAGCGCCGTCTCAGAGCGATGAAGAGAGTGACAGCGACAGTGACCAGCTGCTGACCATGAACACTGCAGCTTCAACACGGCGACAAAGAATGCACCTGGATCTGCCCAAACGGCAGCCCTTTGGAATGTCTCTGCCAGTTTTTGCACGGTTTGTGCGGGATGTACAAAAGGAATCCGATATTACATACAGCGGCATTGAGACGCGGTTTAATGCCTTTGCCTGGCAAGACGGCAAAGTCATGAGTCCGTACGAGTTTGAAGGGTACTTGATGTCAGCGTACAACGCTGTAGATGCTGAAGTATCAAGGCCTGCAGCAGCAGCGGATATGGACTTGCCACTGAACCAGTACTACATATCGACATCACACAACACGTATTTGGCCGGAGACCAGCTGGTAGGCACATCTACCGTAGAAGGATACATCCATGCGCTGCTGCGTGGCTGCCGGTGCTTGGAGCTGGACTGCTGGGATGGACGCTTGGGCGAGCCGGTTGTGTGTCATGGCCACACATTCACCACACGCATTTTGTTTGAAGATGTGGTTGTAGCCATTTCGCGGTATGCGTTTGCGGTATCGCCCTACCCGGTAATTCTCTCGCTGGAAACTCACTGTTCGCTGGTGCAGCAGGCACGTATGGCGCAGATTCTGCGCAAGCATCTGGGCGGCATGTTGCTGCTGGCGCCGGTAAATGGCACGTACGAGTATGAGCTGCCGTCGCCCAAGCAGCTAAAGCGCAAGATAATCATCAAAAACAAGGTCCTGGATGCTCCCACTTCGCGGCCATCCTCGTTGCCAGCAAGCCAATCGGGGAAGTCGGTACATTCGTCGCCGCACAACGTGTCGCCACGAGCATCGATTTCACAGGTGCGGCGCAAGGTTGCCCCCGAGCTATCCGAGCTGATCGTGTACTGCAAAGCAACGCATTTCGAGGGGTTTGACGAAGGCGATCCGGAGCCTACATTTGACCGGGTAGTGTCGGTATCTGAATCCACATCCAACCAGCTTTTGAAGCAACGGGCACAGCAGTACGCGTGGTACAACGCTGTGCAGATGACTCGCGTGTATCCGTCATTTTCCCGGTTTACGTCAACCAACTACAACCCTATTAGCCACTGGGCAGCTGGCTGTCAGCTGGTAGCTCTGAACTTCCAGACGCATGACCGCAATATGGAGATTTATGAGGCTATGTTTCGCCGCACGCAAGGCTGCGGCTATGTGCCCAAGCCGCATTCTCTGTGTGAAGCAGCTGCGCATGCTCCCGGCCACAGCATGGTACCGCCGCAGCTGCGCACAGCTGCAGGTGAGCTTTCATCGCCGCCACTATCGGCTGCATCATCAGCGTCGTTGATGTCGACGGTAGCCACGAGCTCCAGCTCGCCATCGCGTCGCACCACTGTACATATCAGCGTCATTTCAGCATATGACATTGTCCGTGGCCCATCACGTCGCTTCTCAAGCGCCGGGCCTACTACGCATACTCGCCGCTCTTCATTTGCATCGGATTTGGGCGAGCAGCGGCAGGGCAGCTTTGCCAATGACCTGCCTATTTCGCCCGTACCGGTATCGCGCCAGCCATCGGATGTAGCCATGTTTTCAAGCGAGGCGGCCCATATTGCGGCTGCTTCTGAAAAACAGCATGCTTATGGAAATGCTCCTATTACTTCGCCGGGATGCCAAGTGCCCGATACCTCGGTGTTAAATGCAGCAGCAGCTGTGGCAGCGGCGGCAACCGCAGTTGCATCGCTAACATCCGTGCAGCAGCAGGAGCAGCAGCGCTTGAACAGCCTGATAAGCGACTATCGGCTTATGTCGGCTGGAGTAGAGCCCAAAGGCGCTGCCAGCCGCATCCGTGTGGAGGTCGAGTGGATATCCACAGACAGCAATAGCGAGCAGTCACAGAGTTCGACTGAAGAAGAGCTCATTCCATCGTCAATTGGACAGTTTGCGCCGTCGCATTTGCATTCGCGGGGTGGTACGGGATTTAACTCACCAGCGGCCAACCTGCCCACGTCATTTCCATTCACGGCGCTTTCCAGTAGTGCCATATCTACACCCCACGGTGCGCCGCCACCTCCCACGCCAGTAGCACACTCGCAAACAGTCGACCAGTCTTCAAGCAAGCCTCGCTACACCACCAAAACTGCAATGGCAATGGGCAACGAGGTGCGCTGGCGGGACGAGTCGCTCTTTCAGATCGTCAATGATCCCGAAATTTCCTTTGTGCGTTTCTCGCTTATGGAAGACGATGACGAGCTGGCATCCACTTGCGTGGCGGTGAGTGCACTTAGAGAAGGCTACCGCTTCGTTGAGCTGAGTGGATGCGATAAGACCAGACAGTGCCGGACCATCAATCTATTACTTCATGTACAAGTTTCGCAACTGCATTGTTTAGCCAATATGTCTAAACCCTAGGCATCATTCCTCTTAGAAAAGCATGTTTGTAGAATTTAAATGTGTTGGAACTTGGTTAATATATACAAGCATAGATGTGTTTTTTTTTTACTCTATATATTAGTGTTGAGGTTATGTCTGATTTTTTGCACTTTGAAATGTGGCGGGCTTGCTATTCCACCCAAGAAAATAAAACTGGCAGAACTTTCTACTATATTTTTTTTCCACTTTATAAACAAATCGAATTTCATCGAAAATGGGAAATGACTTTTTGATGTTATGTATTTACGAGAATGGAGCATGGGGTAGTTATACGCATGTTGAAATTGAATTGGGTTGGACAGTCGCAAAGGTTATGAAAAAAGATTAAAGAGTTTGGCGACATTGCAGAAGACCATAAGCTATATGATAGGCCGTTTGGTAACAAGCGAGATGCCAGTAAAACGCTATTAAATCAGAAATATGGAACAAATTCAGTATGCTACGTGTCTCGTTAAGGCATAGGCTGCTTTCATTATGGAAGTAGTTGGCTAAATTGTTTTGTTTAGTTGAATCCAAAGGATATTTTGTAACCTCTAATCCAAGGCATTTTTAAGATTATAGTCCTTGGAACGTGGTTTTAAAAGTCACTATAGAGTTTATTTTAGTACTGCACTGATTCTGATACTGAATATTCTAAGTGTTGATAGCTGATTGGTTTTGGTTTTATTAGTTGTATTTTCTTTTTTTTTTTACTCTAAATTATAAACTCACTGGATGCAATATTAATAGCATGCAATGCAGCAGAAATATGATTGTTAAACTGTATTTATATATACCCTGGCTAAATATATTGAAAACACACCACCGCCCAATTACTCTTTTGCAGCATCCTCCCTTCTAAAACATAAATTTAATCATATAATATATCAATTAAATTACCAATAATGAAAGTCTCAACTGTACTTTGCTACAAAGTAATTGAGTCCATCCACTTGACCAATTTTACTTAGCACATTTCTTTGCAGAAAAGAGAATTCGCTATTACAAACCACATGGCTTATTTATTCCGAAATTGGCAATATAATAAAAGCATTACATGTGATGCATCATATGCTAGTTTTTATACAGACAATGTTTTTGTCTTGCACTATTTAAAGAAAATATCCTGGTCTTATTTTATTCCTCTCAATAACAAGTAAGCTAATTATTTCTTAGTATCCTACAATATTCTGAAATGGCTCGCACAACAATTAACATCCAAGTTTATGTTGGTGGTTCATGGAAGCTACAGGCATTCAGTATCCATGATAACTGGACTATTGGAGAAATTAATGAGAAAATGACCAGCCAGGTTAGCTGGATCCCAAGTGGCCATACCTTGCACTCCCATTACAACTCTGGGTGGTTGGACCCGTCTAAAACAATAGCAGAGACAGAGTATGCTAACCAAACCACATTCTATGCATTTTAAGAAGATATAGGATGTTTTGATATGAAGAACATTGATAGTCAACACTGTAATAGCTCATATATCTGAAACCATTTCTATTCTATAAGCTGCTGTTTTGATGTTCTTACCTGGCCAGTAAGTATTTATAGCTTTTTTGGCAGCTTATTTATTCCTATGTTAGCATAATTATATAATAAATACATAAACTTTCATTATCAGGAAAAAAATTATCTATTTACTGTGTTTATATATTGAAATGCTTGGAAACTCACATATACTAACTGATTTGATATAATGTATGTGCTGCATACATAAACTATTTATTCGAGTAATATTGTGATGCACATGCTGTAATAACCTTTACACCTAAGCTTATCAATAGAGCTGAAAGACTGCCATTTTTAGAAGCAAATTATCTACTTGTGCTTAATCTAGTAGTCATGGATTACAATTTTGTGCATGATTATAATTAAATTAGAATGGTCAACAGTCACATTTGTCTTGTGATTCAAAGGAAATACATGTGATCAGCAAACCCAATATTTTATCTTTTTTCTTTGACACAATAAAGACTAGTGTTGTATGATTGAGAGCCAGGTATAAACCCTGATCACATCATGCCACTTATCAGAGCCAGCAAAGCTTGGCATGGATATATAATGAAAACTGTAGCTGGTTCCAAAAGGGAAAAATACATATTTTATATAACAACTAGGTTGCATTATAGCTTTGTAAAAGAAAAAGGGTGCATATAGCTTACAAACAATGTTGGACACATATTTTGCATATGCTCAATGTAAGCCAATCTTCAATTTTCTGATACTATTTAAAGAAAATATTTTCCTTATTTTATTCTTCTTCATCCTAATAAAATCAAATTTCTCTTAGTATCCTACAATATTTTGAAATGGCATGCAGAACTATAGGCATAAATATTCGGACTAGTGGTTCATGGACATACCAGTCATTCAGTATCTGTGATGACTGGACTGTTGGAGAAATTAATGAGAAAATGACCAGCCAGGTTAACTGGATTCCAAGTGGCTATACCCTGCATTCCCATAATAACTCTGGATGGATGGATCCTTCCAAAACGCTAGGTGAACTTGAGTTTGGAGGTCAGTGTACATTTTATTCATTTTAACTAATATGCAAAGTTTTTATAACATTGAGCAGATTCTGCTGCTGAAATATTATTTATATAAGCTGTCTCTGAGAAAGCTTTATCTGGCCAATAAATATTTTCAACATCTTTTACAGCTTTTCTTTCTTCTGGTGCTAGCTAATAAAGTAATTAAATATTTGGTAATAAAGCTAATATAATTTATTTAGTTTATATGATTTTAGACTATAGTGTCTGTTGGTTATCAACTTGAATATTTGTAAAAGTTTGTATATTTATTGCATTTACTCTTTTGAGTGTATTATAACAGATTAAATTTACAAATTCAGTTGGCCTAAATTATAATTAAGTTGCCATTAGTTGAAGTCTCCCTTTGTCCTTTATTTTGCAGAGTGGGACTGTATACTGCCCAGTTATCCCAACCTTTCCCATTTTTCTTTATTATCATTTTTGCTTTGATAAGAAAGGAAATATATACCTTTCGTATTCAAAAGAAATATTGTTTTCAAAAGCAGCAAAGCATGGATGATCTACACCCAATCTTTGCCGTTTTCTTTTGCCCAGCCCTTCTGTTTTCCTAGAGAACAGCAAACCTGCTCATCCATAGACTATTTAAAGAAGGAAATTTTCCTCCCAATTTTTATATTCATCTTCACTCTTTTCTATAGCAAAGTATACAAATTTGCTTTACCAACTTTCAATAGACAAAATGAGCTCAGACAAGGTAGCAATTCATTATCTTGAGAATGGTTGGCAAAGAATTGACTGTTAGCGAACTCCTATACATGGTGAAGAAAAATGGAACACTTCCACAAAGTGTGGGCTGTTTGTACGCTCGAATGGCTAATGATGAAATAAAACCAGATAAAAATCCAAGTGGCTCAACGCATGTGTTATATGGTTAACATACCGCACCTGCAGCAGGGTGTAAACCATCTTTGTATGCTACACCTGATTTAACCCTTCTCATGGTCACCGCGATTTTTCCTTTTGTCCCTTTGAGGCCCAGTAAACATTTGGATTCCGGGATGCTCCTGTATTCTGTCTTATTACGCCTCCAATCAACTCTCATAGACACGCAAGTTATTTAAGTATACAATGGACAGAACAAGTTTTATGCTATGAAAGGATAGTATTTATGGATTGTGATAAAAAAATTATTATTGGCTTGTTGTCGCCATAAGAATTAAGATAATTGTTATTATAAATTCAAACTAGTTTTGGGGATTTATACGTGGCCAGTATTAATTTCCAATATACCCTTATCGTTTGTTTTAACCTTATTAGATAGCAACTATATGCTAGCTTCGTTTGTTGCAGTAATAACAATAACAATCTAAATATAACTATTACTATGTAACTAAAGTCAAACTACGCTATGCTTCATGTAGCTGTGAGCACATTTTTCATAACCAACCTTAATTTTAATAAACTTAAATATAGCCAGATGTATTTAAAAAAAAACGGATTTCAGTTTACAAGTCATATTGTTGCACTTGCTAAAGTAATGCTATTATAGGCCATCATATAGTGTAGAGTATGCAGCACTACTGTATAGACAAGTTTGTATATAAATCTTAGCTGGGATTTAAATTAAAATTAAAATTAGCTGGCATTTTATGATTAAATTACAGTTATTAGGAGACTTGTTCATATTCTACACATGTAATATAACCTGTTCATCTGACCTGAATTACTAAATTCCTTTTAGCAAAGGAAATAATTATTAATCTCTGCTGAAATAACCAATGTATTAAAAATTAATGTGACATATCATCCTCCCATTTTCTCCAATGCATATTTTTCACTTGCTTGCTTGTATCTGTTTTCATTTACCTCTCACTATTTAAAGAAAGTGTCCTAGCCTTCTTTTATTCCTCCCAATAACAAGCAAACTAATTATTCCTTAGTATCCTACAATATTCTGAAATGGCTCGCACAACAATTAACATCCAAGTTTATGTTGGTGGTTCATGGAACCTAAAGACATTCAGTATCCATGATAACTGGACGATTGGAGAAATTAATGAGAAAATGACCAGCCAGGTTAGCTGGATTCCAAGTGGCCATACCTTGCACTCTCATTATAACTCTGGGTGGCTGGACCCGTCCAAAACCATAGCAGAGACAGAGTATGCCAACCAGACCACATTCTATGCCTTCTAGTTTGCGTATAGAGGCTAATGAATAACAGGTACAAGCTATCCGCATTCCAATAACTCATATATATTCTTTTCTGCTCCATTAGCTGCTGCTTTGAGGTTCTTACCTGGCCAGTAAGCACTTTCAGTCTTTTTACTGCAGTGTTTTATTCTAATGCTAGCATATTTACTTAATAAGTACTTGGTAATATACATCATGTAAACTAACAATTTGGTGGGTTTATTTTATGGATTCACTTGTAAACAACTAGGGAATATTTGTATACTTATTAAAATTTACTCCTTGTGGAGTAAGCTAAGGATTATAATATGTGTATATTTAATTCGGCTAGTGTTATATAAAAAAATGTTTTTCCAAAAGAAAAAGTTGTTTTCCCCCCTTGGGAACCAGCTACATTTTTCACTATATATTCATGCCAAGTTTTGTTGGCTCTGATAAGTGGCATGATATGATCAGGGTTTATACCTGGCTCTCAATCATACAACAACTAGCTTTGATTACAATTAAATTGCTATTTTTTGTAGTCTCCTTTTGTCTTTTGTTTTACTTATTGAGGCTTCATATTTGTTCATTTGCTTCAACCTTTTCCGCCCATTTTTGTATTTTTCCTTCACATGGAAGAAAGCCAGGCAAAAAATAAAAGAACAAAGGAATTGTGCCTTTTTAAGGTACAATTTGCATTTCTTTGACAAATCCCAATCATTGTTTTTGTATAACCCACCTTTTGTTTTCTTTGTCCAGCTCACCATTACATCTTTTGGTGAACAGTAAGTTTGTTGCTCGTCATACTATTTAAAGAAGGAATTTTCCTCCTATTTCCCCAGCAAAATATCAAATCTCATCCAAACACAATTAAAGTTGAAATGTCAAGTACGTATTTCAGTAGCTTATTTCAGGAATGGTGGATGGAAAGCTGCATATCTTGATATTAAAGACAATTTTACAGCTAGAGATGTTTTGGATGCTCTGAGAAAAGATGTTCCTAAATTGCCAGAGGAATATGAATTACATGCACTGTACTTTAGCGATTTGCTAGGACGTGATGCAAAACCAGAGCAATATGTGCATAATGATAATCGACCTTCATCCTATGCATGCTATCCATAAGATGTTTCTATTAACTACTTTGATGAAAGGTTATTTTGAATGTACATTGGGGCTGTGAAAATTTTGCATGTGCAATGGCTATTCGTTGCAATTTTTGGTAGTTTTTTACCTTGCAAGTTTGAAGCAATAAATAACTTTAACGTAATCCTCATGTAACCGTTTTGTAAACAGATTATTCTAAACCAAGTGTTATTAGTTTTGTAACTAGTTGGATAGACACACGGATGACATCCTAATTCAATGTATTCTATAAATCTACAGCATCATTATTTTGTTTTATTACTGGAAACAAAACTATCATTAAAAGAAAAGTTGAACAAAGATTAGGATTAAACGTAGCTATAGCAGGAAGAGGAGGAATCACAAAGTAAAAAAAATAAGTTAGGCTTCTAAAGTTGAAGAATTCGTTAGAAAAATCACATAGAGTAAGCAGGAGGCAAATCAGATTGACAAGGTTCGTAGGGAGGAAGCAAGAATAGCGGATCATTACCACTCTCCACACAATTATCTAGCCAGGAAAAAGACCTGGACCTTCCCATTATCCGAATATTCAGTTCCTTATCCCTAGTCAAGTCTACCAACCCGGCCTGATTATTATCCAGCAACACGGCAATCTCGCTCAGCATAATTCCTTGTGGCGCCTTAATCGACAAAAAGGGTGTCTGGTCAGAAACCGCAATGGTGTTTTCCGACCGAATGATCAGCTGCCGCTCATAGGAAAATATCCGAGAAACTATCCGCCGCCAAAAAAACGCTGCCAAACACGTCAATCTGCTCAAAAGACCTGCTTGAGTATTTTGCATCAGTTTTAGCAGAGGCATTGAGGGCAGCGTGTGGTATAGTTCAATGACCAGGTTGGACGTATGAGAGCGGGTTTTGCAAAACAGCATGGCGGGCATTGCGCGGAGAAGCTCGGAGATTTGGCGACGTGTTCCGATAGCTGTGAACATCGGGAGAGAGTCGGTTAGGGTTAGGGAGCAGCGTTGCTGGGCTAGGGTGATTGGACAGCCGTGCAAATAGGAGGGTTGTAGCAGGCCAAACGTGGCGCTGTTGTATTGTGGGGGCGAGGCGTTTGAGGAAATACGAGGTGAAGCCAGTTTTGTCCAGCGCCAGGCCGAGCAAACTGTTTTCCACAGCATATGTGAAAGCTCCATTTGATTAGATATAAAAGAGAGGAAAAGAGATACTTTTTTTGTTCTAAAGATTTAGGTTTATTTTGTGGAGGATAAACAGGATAAGCAGCCAAAACGTGAAAAGATGTGGGAAACTTTAAGGATTTTCGTATCGTAAGCTAGATGGTCATTAAAAGAGGAAAACCAGATTTAGGCTTGTTTTGGAAACAAACAAATCGGCGGGGAAGGGGAAGAGAACAAGAAGAAAAATTGCCAAATAAAGGAATTTTTTTAAAAAGAGCGCGCGTGAGTCTCTTTTTAAACGCCAAAGAAGGAATAAACCAAAAGTATAGAGTGCGTTCGCAAAATGGAGGACCGGGTAGAATATATATTAGCGGAAATTTGGAATAACGGGTTTAAAACCAGCTCAATTATAAAGCAGCCAAGAACAAAAAATGAAGTAAACAGTTTTTTCAGAGTCCGCAGATTTTTCTTTGTGATAAAGAATCGGTCCAACAAATACACATGCACGAGCTGCATCCAACCGTGTTCAACAGAGGAACTTTAGTAGTTCTGGCAAATCTCAATTTTTCCATGCCCATTTTCTTCCCCAAAACGTATTGATCATTTACAAGGAATCTCGTAAAGAACAACGAGTAAATCGGAAATATAGGGTAAAAATGGTGCATAAGCTAATAAATGTGTGTTTTGATGTTTGCTAATTATGAGGAAATGAGAAGGCGAAATAAAGCTTGCTCGCCTGGCTTCAGATTCACAACATCTGTTTTGTTGTGCTCAGTTGGCAGGGAACATGAGCGCATCAGCCAATTGTCGATGCGCATGGCAGACTTTACGCCAGGAAGCAGACTCGATGCAGCCACCCTGGTGCTGTGCAGGGCAAGCAGACGAGCATCTATGACAAGCCCCTGTGACGTGTTACACGAGCGGATGCCCACCAGATCCAGGGCCGGCAACGAGGCAGCTGCCGGCGAATACGCAGCATTCCTTTGCAAATTCTCTGTGGTGTGCGGCAGAGCAAAGGCAAGAGGCGGAGCATTGAAGCGCAGATTGTCGAGGACGGGAGAGGGCGGGTTGGGGCGCAGGTCCAGCAGAAAGGCCGGGCGGGCAGCATGGCTGTCAGCCAGTGGCTTCTGCAGGCCCCGGAAATCGTTGGCAGACATGTTGCGGTGGACCAGCAGATCTAACGCGCCCTGCTGCACACTAGCTGCGCCCACGGGCTGCCGTGCATGGACCGTCAGGCTGCCCAGCCTTACCATCTGCGGCGCCGGATAAAACGCGCCCGGCACCGGAATCCACCACCCACTCTTCCGCCTGCGCTCCACCGTCCCGTCAAACAGATGCAGCGTGCGCGACCAGCCATGCGACACCCGCATCACCAGCTCGCGGTCGCTGGGCGCCCGCAATGTTGTCGCCATGTGCAGCATATGCGGCGTGTCCGCGCATAACTGCATCTCCAGGGCTGCAAACTCTGATGCCAGCGCATACGCCTTGTCGCACACGTTACCGTGCTCCACTTGAAACCGCAGCATATGGGGCGTCAGAGCCCGCGACTGCCACGACTGACCCAGCAGCAGCGCCAACGCTGTGCCCGCCAACGCACCCACAGCCGCCCCCGTAGTTGCCCGCATCCCCCACCGCAACATTCCGCCCTGCACAAACGCTACCGCGCTTACTGGCGCAAACAGAAGCAGCATGCTTTGTCCCCGCGTCCACGCATTTAGCAATTCCGCCGATGCCACCTGCGCCGCATAGTACACTGCTGCCACACCCTGCGCACATCCAATGAGCGTTGCACCCAGAGTACCCACGCTTATTACTCGTGGAATCCGCAGAGTCCGCAGTATCCGCGGTCCCGACACTGCCGCCAGCAACCACCCAGCGCATAGCGCTGCGCCAAAGATTCCAAATACCACCGCGTACATCAACCCAAACGAATGCATGACGTAGGCTCCCGAAGACTGCACAAACGGGTTGGCAAAGTACTCGCGCAGCTGCACTCGCACTGTTCTTCCATTTGCCAGCACTTCAACTACTCCGTTGCGTTTGCTCCGCAAAAGCACCTGCGTTCTGCCCTTGCGCAGGCTGGCATGGGGACTGAATGCTGGACTTGTGGTTGTCAGCTGGGCATTCAGTGGTTGTGCTTGCGGATATTGCTCCGTTGTGCCCACCATGTAGCTGCGCATCCCCAAGGCTGGCACATCCTCTGCTACAAACATTGCATTGAAACTGCCGTCTATGGCTTGCTGTGCCTGTATTTTAACCGGGTTGCCCATGCCATCAGCAATTGCTGCGTTATATGGTAGCCCGCGTAGCCGGACCACATGGCTTTGCGCTGCAAGCAATGCTGCATTGCTCACCAGCAAAGTTGTCTTGTTAGCGCCTGCTTTCAACGAGCCACGCATGCCATCGGCTACGTCCCAAGTTGCCGGGCTACACGCATCGGCTACGACTGCTTCTGGCTCATACGCGTCCCTGATACGATCTATAATTTGCGGCATGTGGTCAGAATACCCTGCATATATTTGCACCGCCACATGTGCTACCCGCAACGCTACCCGAGAAGCCACCTGCAGTCTCTGCGCATAATCAGCAAACACCTCATTGGTGCAAGTTCCTGTGATCGAATCGTGGTGATGGCCGATAGCCAGCTGCTTGCGAGCAAACTCCAGGTGCTCTTCCATCTGTGTCCACTCGCCATCCAGTATATGCGGGCCCTTCGCCCGCGACAACGCAACTAGTGCCTCGGCATGCTTGACTGTGAGCTCGCAGTCCCGCACTAGCCACTTGAGATACGGCCGAGAACCCAAGATCCCGCTCCAAAACTGCTCTACCGGCTTGTCCTGATATGGATACATGTCTCCCCCAAACCTATATAGATTTTTCTGGGTTTGTAGCAAACCGGTCGCTTGCAGGTATTCGGAGGCGGTAGAATATTGCAGTGTGACGTCACGCCACTGAGGATGGCTTGAGCTGGCAGCAATAAGTCGATCCATGCAGTCGAATGCGCGCCGAGCCTTGACAAAGCGGAAGTCATCGCCAATAAGCACCAGGACATGGCCATGAGCCGGATACTGCCGTACATGCCGTCTAGCCACTCTCTGTAGCTGCTCGAGCAGCAAATCCACGTTACAGCTTTCTCTGTAGTCTAAGTCAAAGTCTGGGGACGGCGATGCGTAATGCTCAGCCAGAAAGTGCGTCAGCAAAGGGCGTGCGCCCTGGTGTTCTCGAGACTGCCACAGAAACTGCAATCGCCCTTTGGAGGCAAACCCGTAGAGGTCACGGTACGCCATGCGGCCCACGAACTGGGCGTGGTACCCGGAGTTGCTTAGCAAGTGGGCCACCGTGTTGAAATGCCCAAAGTTGTCGATCTGCCAGGCCACCCGGGTGGTTGTGTTCAGCTGCCGTGAAAGAGCGCGATGTCCTACATCCAGCACCATGTTGTGTGCCCACCATGTCGTCAGCCCCTCATCTGCACTGACATACCCACCACCCACAATCTCCCACTGCCCGCGCTCTATCTCTTCCTGGAGCAGTTGCCGCCACGTCATTTGGCGCTGCTCGCCCTTCAGCTGCCCATTCATGCTGTCGCCTTCCTCATCCAGCCACTTGTCCAGAAACGCCACGTCTCCCCAAACAAACCTGCGCCCTCTGCCCATCCACAGCTGTATGGTTGCGCGTCTCAGCACTTTACGAACTGCTGCCTCGTAGTACTCGTCGAGGCTGAGGTTCCAGCCTGCATCTACATGGCTGTGTGGCAGCAGGTGGATGGTTAGGTTGCTGGGAAGTGGGCTTACTGCTGTGTCGCGGGAGGTAGGTGGCCCCGGTTCTCCATACCGTGGCATCCATGAGCTCTTTCTGATCGGTAGCACTTGTGGGTTGCTCCAGATTACAAATATCAGCCCTACCACTGCCAATATCCCCCGTTTGCGCATCACCCGTCGTATCATATTTGCCTTTATATTATGTTATTTTTGTTGATCCCATATGTAAAATAAAAGACATTTTTTCTTTTCCCGCCTCATCCCTAATTGAACCATGTGGCTTGCAAGATTAAACTCAGCAATATGTTAATAGAGCTACATGCTGCTTTTAATCTGCTTAATTAAATATGCTCTTTTGTATAGGTGTTCTGCTGTTTAATGTGTCTGTCTTTGGTAGCTTTTTTTGGAGGTTTTCGCCTTCTGCTTGTATGTTTATAAAGCTCTATTGCGCTAAATCCGAATTACTAAATACGTTTAATCCAGCAAAGAGAAGACTGCAAGGAAATGAAAAAGCAAGCATAATTGCCCAGAAAAAATACTTCCGTGCTCTTTGAACAAAACAGACACATTTGTGATGTGTTAAGAAAAATTATTCCAGTTTTTTTTTTTCAATTTTTCGCCAAAGGATCTTTTCTTGTTAAAAGAGCATAAGACAAAGTTCCGTTTTTTGGCTTGGCAACTAAAGAATTATTCAGCACGCACTCCTTTTCTTAAATAATTTTTCCTCTGCGATTCAATATCAAGCTATGTTAAAGTATAAGTTGGTAAAGTATGTGCTTCGAGATGAATTTGCAAAGATTAACTTGAAGCCACAGACACCAAGATTCTGCTCAAAAGAAAAGTTTAAACAGCCAGTCGACAAGTAAGAGATCAAAGCCATACAAACTGCATTATTCCTTTTAGCATTTACAAAAGGGGCCATTTTGCTATATCTCCTTGGTCCTCTTCGCCTTTTCACCAAAATTTGCAGGATGGGAAAAATCATGTTCTTCTGATAAAGATTAATACTTTTCTACCAGTATGTCGCAGTAGCCAAAGAAAGCAGAGTATTTAAAGCATGTATTTTTCTAATAGCAGCGACAACTCTATAATATTTTTTATTCCTTACAAGATATTTACTTCAAGTATGGGAGAATATAAACTCACTGTCTACACCCTTGCAGGCAGCAGCTTAAATGGGGAGGTGTGAACTTTTGGTACAAAAGATTTCCAAAAAGAAGTCCATAGCCAGGCTTTGATTGGTGGAGAATGGTGCTACGTGAGTGATAATGAAAGTTTCCTCTATCAGTTCGATATAGAATCAAAAATTAAAAGTGATGAAATAAAACAATTAGAAATGAGCAAATGCTATATTTTATATTATCATGAAACTCTAGGAAGATTTTTCTCAGGTCAATGTGCCATTGATTCTGATGAGATTGATAATGCTGTCAAAAGCAAAGTGCTAGAACAAGGAGATATTAAAGAAAACATGGTTGACCATTTAGAAGACAATAAAGATACTCAAGCAGAGCATAGTATGTTATTGGTTGATTACAATGAGCGTGATAATGTTGAGTTATTGAATATAACTCATAATGAATTAGAAATTAAGGGTGGTAAAGGTACATTTATGTCAGGCAAGCAAAACTCGTTTAAAGTTGATTTGCATTTAGATATTAAGCCCAATCATCAGTTTATTAAGGATAATCTATATAAATTGCAGGATGATCCATCTGATCCAGAGAGCTGCTAAAGTATCTATTAAATGATACTTGTATTTCCCCTAAATTTTCATTATAAATCATAACCTATTTGAACAGCAATTGATAAATAATGTGTTTTTTTTTTATAAAAATACGAATAAAATTAAATCCATTTATGTCAAATAAGCTAATGATTAACAAATCAAGCTTTTAAAGAAACCTTCGTGTCTTTGAAGACATGGTAGACTTTAAGCATGGTTGACTGGAACAATCCTTATTTTTTTTAGTATATTTTAGAGAAACTGTTTAAGCCATGTCTGATTCGCACTCTTATATTAAAGTTTATATATATGGCGCATACCACAACATGCCGGTCGACAATGATACCACATTGAGCGATGTAAAAATGTTTTGCAAAAATAAAGGTGCAGAAGTATCGATTATAAATCCAATATACTACTTTCCTGATGCTACGTCTGAAAAGAAAAGATTGCACGTACACTTGCATGCTGACAAGAAACTATCCGAACTTGATGTGTTCTACGAGGGGGGCCTGCATATAGATTAAGATTGCATAGCTACACATATATAGAAGCTTTATTGGTAGTTTAACTCTAAAATGCTGCTTTAAAGAAAAACCAGCAATTTTCTTTATTCTACCGGCTACACTATAAGACGGTAGAGTCTTCATAATGGCATTTAGCATTAGCTTTGTTGTCGAAAAGTACAACATATATTTCGCATCTTAATCCCGTAGATATTGTTGTTTGCCAGGCAAATAAAAATTGTAGGTGGCATCGAAATTATAATATATGGCCAGAGAAGTTTATTTTTAGTGCTTACTTCTCGCTTACCCCGCTCATTTAATAATTGCCAATTTAAAGCACAATTTCTTCTATGAGCTCTTAATAAAAGGTTCCTAGAAGTAAAATGCAGTCTACACAGTCAAGCATTGGAGATGTTTTCCGTAGTTTTCAAACTCAGCTGAGACTGGTATCCGGAAGCAGTTTCTTGTCTCATAAGCTCACGAAGCAGCATGGTGGCATACGAGCTCGATGGCAAGTCAAACTTGAGCTTCAGTGCCAGATATTTGCCAAAATCAATAGATTCGGGCTCATGCTTGCCCTCGATAGCATCGGAATCCGACCGAGCCAACGGAAGCATATCGTCGTTGTAGCGCATCCACTCGTAAGCAAATTCCCGCGGCTTGATTATAATATGGCGGTAGGCTCCAGCAAGACGGTACTCTTTAAGCGGATGGCTGGCAAAGCCCGAGGCAGAGAGACCGTCCTTTTCCATCAGCTTCGTGTATAGCTCTTTTACATCGTGTTCTGGGTACATTATGTCCCAGCCAGGCAATGGCAATACCACATCATATATGGTATAGTTGTTGATGTTTTCTGCAGTGACCACAGTAGGCTTGACATCTGGCCTCTTGTCACCATCTTCAGCCTTTTCAGCAGCTCCTCCATCGACTTCCAGTGCAGAAGTGTCATATTCAGTAGCACGAATGACCAAATCGCCGATAACTGGACCAGCAGTGCCAAACATATGTAGGCGCTGGCTTACAGCCGAGTTCCATATATACGACTGATACGCGTGAACATACATCAGCCGCAGGTTTCGCGGTATACAGGTAAACGCCGCTGCCACATTAGTTGCCGAGCCATTTTTGGCAAAACTCTGCAAAATGCTATATTCCGCAAGAGCAGCGCGCTGAGGCAGCAGCTTCAATGCCTCCTTGGGGTCTTTGAGAGTGACCCAGGCTTTGCGAGCATTGCTAATATCCTCACGCTCGCCATCGCGTGGGCTCAGAATAAGATCAATGGCAGCTTGCCAGTCAGCCTTGAGCACCGCAATACCGATTGTATGCGACGAGATACTTTGTGTGCCAAAGCGCTGCATGCCAAAGTAGTTGACAAATCCGATATTGCGGATACCCTCCAGAACCGGATTCAGTGATGAGGCGTCGGCTCCCTGAATATGTCGCAGGATAATCTGGAACTGGTTTCCTTGCAAGTCGCCCAGCCGCAGCTCTCGGGGACCATAGCTAAAGTTACCCAGTCGAGCTCCCCTAAGCTTCTTGGAAACTCCAATTAGTCTCTCGTGGCTAATCTTGTAGGCCGAGCAACGCTGCACAGTGATTCCGCGTTTGTCTTTAGTTCCGGCCATACCGAACGACCGTGGCTTGCATCGCAGGTGGCGAGCAATCTGGTTCAGCACATCCATGGAGTCCATGTTTTCCTTCTGCATGACAAAGTAGCAGAATTCCCCGATATGCTGCCACTGTGGACCACGACGCTGGCTGCGCTTATCGGCATTTGGCTTGTCACTTTGCACACGGCGAATAAACTTCAGCCGACCGCCTACTGTTTCGCAAGTTACTTGGGAAGATAAAAAGTTGTTGGTGATCAAATACACGTTTTTACGTTGATCCTTGTCCAGATCACGATCCAGCAGCAATGAACGCTGCTCCAATGTCTGGTCTTCAGTGATTTCCAAATGTTTCTTGATGCGTGATGAATCTTCAGCACCCAAGATCGAGCTTAGCCGAACAAATGCTTCTTCAAAGGCTGCTTGCGGGTCCTCTGGAACGTTTAAATTCTCGATATCAATCTCTGCTTGCGATTTGGGCGGCTTGGGGTCATCTGCTTCAGTAAATGACGTCAAGTGCACGACATTGCCTTGAGGGTCAATCTCGTTTACAAAAAAGTCAGAGTACCGGTGCTTGATGATAGCATCGAATCCATGCCAGCCCGGTGTAATGAATTCCGAGATGCCTACGTCCTCTTCACGTAGGAATACGCGTGGTGCTTGGTTTGAAGTGCCCTGTGGCTCATCGCGTTTGATCCGCTTTGTTGGACCTTGGCCATCGCTTTCCATATGCACTTGTGGAGCAGCTGCCATTGTCGCTAGGTTTGAATATAGTCGATTTCGAAAATAAGGTATATATAGCCTATGCAGTCTGTGGAGCATAAGCTGGAGTAGAATAGTGACAGCAAATAGCAGGCACATTTTCGATCGTTATGCTAATAATACTTCAATGGTCGTGCCTTTGTGTCAGCTTATGGTAAGTGAAAGAATGATGACTTAATTTCAGTGATTAAGCCGTCAATCAATAATTTTCTCATCTCAACTTTTTTCTTTTCTTTTAATCTTTGTAAAAACAAATATGGATAAAGATAGCGACAAGGGCAATAGCTATGGCTGTCCAGTAGACCATACGGCTTTGAAGTCCCAGCAGCCTTCTGGTATAGTTTCCGCGCCACACGCATCTGGCAGTTGTCCAGTTGATCATACAAAACAGCAGTCGCCCGGTTTCATGGAGTCTCTTTTTGGCTCCAAACCCTCAAAAACTGAATGTCCGGTCGACCATAAAGGCACTTCAGTAAACCCTCTTAATATGATGCCCAACTTGTCACAAGACAAACACGAATCGCAGGAAACCGCACTATCCACTGAACGTGAAATATCAACCATTCCCCGAGCCGACCAGGATTCTCAATGGGAATACCCGTCTCCACAACAGTTTTACAACGCGCTGGCACGCAAAAACATGCCTGCTCCTGAAGAACATATCGATGTGATGGTAGATATCCACAACTTTTTGAATGAGGGGGCGTGGAATGAGGTATTGAAATGGGAGAAAAGGCATGAGCGCGAGTGCTTACAACCCAAGTTGATTCGGTTGCAGGGAAGGCCAAATGATCTTAGTCCGCTGGCGCGGATGTATAGCTGGATCTATGGTGTAAAGCCGTTTGATCGTCATGACTGGTATGTGGATCGGTGCGGTAAGCAAAAGCGCTATGTGATCGACTATTATGAAGGATATCCGCAGGACGACATGCCTGTATTTAATTTAGTGGTTCGGCCGGCAATCGATGATATGGGCAGTCTGGTAGATCGGGCAAAGCAGCTGTGGCAAGATGCCAAAGAGGAGTATTTTAGCAAGAACAAAGAGTAGGTTTATAAATACATTTACATCCTTTAAAGCAAGATTTGGCTTATAGATATACAAAGGGGCATGGGACTGTTGGTATTCTGGCTAGGGTGCTTGCAAAGTCTTATTTCTTAATGTTTGCTGTAGAATGCAATTAAAGCAAACTGCTTTTGCTTGCTTAACATTTCTTAATATACAATATGTATTAGTTTGACTGGGAAAGTGCTGTAAAGTCTTGCTTTGTCACCTGTCTTTCTCTTTCATTTCATCGCTAATTGTTTGCTTTACAATTTTAAAGTCTCGCAGTTGGAAGCTATATATTTCCTTCATTACTTCCAAGTGGGAATCTATCCTTTTTTTCTCTGCTATTTATTAGCCCAATAGTTTATTGTACAGAAAGTATGCTTTTTTTCACTAAAACTAGCGACAGGGAACAGAGTCCAGACGATACTGGATCCAGTCCAATAGCTGAAACGAGCACCTATGAAACGTTTGTTAATGCCAAGCATGCCTGCACTAGAGTCGATAGAGCCGTTGCAGTGAAGATAACTGACGAGCAAATGGTTAGTGAAATATTGGATGAGCATGGGATCTGCTCACCAGAGACGGAGTGTGAATGTACTATATATCTCAACGATCAGAAAGTGAACAAGCAAGATATCTTCAAAGATCTTATAAAAGACCATGAAAGCACATACAAACTAGTTTTGGAGTAACTTTTTTATAGTATAAATACATATCTTATTCACTACCAAAGACAGAGTGAAGTAATTTGGGGTCTGGACGAGGCTGTGTAGTTTGGGCAGGGCCACCCTGTACATCGCTGGCCCATACATATTCAGTATCATTCAAGTTGAAATAGTCGGCTGCTTGCTTGCGCTTCTGAGGCTCACTTTCGGCTTCCAACTCTAATGATTGTGCAGGTGGTGCAATGTTCATACGCTTGCATAGCAGTCGAGAAGGAATCCACTCGCATACTGTCCTACAGACTGTTTTTAATGAAGGGATTGGCTTTTCACTTGCCTTGGTTTCAACTATGTCATCGGTAGCTGTAGCTGCGGTGAAACGAGAAAGAATACCCACATTGGACACTGCTGGGGGTTCTGGTGGCTGGTTGAGAATGGGCTTTGGTGGTTCCATAATCCCCAATTTCTGTCTTTGCTCTGCAGTGATTATGGATGGCCTATTAAGTGCATCTAGAGGAGGATCGGGTTTAGACCTGGATGCTGTACCCTCCGGCGCTTTTGGTTGCTTGTGAGCCTCAGTAAACTGTGGATCTGGTTCGATTACCTGAGGCTCGATTCTCTCAGCAAGTACAAACCCCGAGAGCGGCAATCGACCATCGTGACATCGGGAATTGGCAGCAGCCAAACTAGTGACCGCAGATAAAGGCTGTCTGGCCTGGGCATTTCCTGGTAAATTTGCTTTGGATTTAGCTTTAGGTATAATATCCACATCTTCATCAATGTCGCCAAAGCTAAGCTGCTGCACATTGACATTTTTCTTTTTCTTCTTGAGCTTGTTAGTGGGTTTGCGCGCAAATAGATTTCCCAAGTCAGGCAATGATGTGGAAGGTGCTGCTGTGTTGCTTTTATCCTTGGGCAGCTTGACAAGATCCATGCTGTAGTCGACGCCGTGATAGTTTGGTTTGGCTGCCTTGGCAATTAGGTTACTCATTTGGCTATCTATTTGGCCAGGTTTCCATCCCATCGCAACCATGATCTGGTCTCCAATTCTCTGATACAGTTTCGGCTTACTAGTCACCGAATGACTAGCTGCTGATTGTGCCAGCGCCATAAATGCATTCACGCTATCGGAATTAGTTGCGCTATATTCCCTACGGACAGCAAATACCCACGATGCTCTTAAATCAGCAATATCTTCATCATCCATGAAATCCACTGGCTTTTGAGGTTGGTGGCTTGCCCGATTGCTTCGTGAAGACACAAACGAGCTGGGCTCCCACCCTTCCTTGGACCCTACTGTTCCAAAATATCCGGCTGAAAATCCGCCCTTGAATGCATCTCGCGAATAGTCTTTAGGCTTATCGTCCATTATGCCTTGACGTGCTCTCTGCCTGCGTCTTTGCTCATCTTGGGCTGATAAGCATTCGGTCCCAACGTATATATAATCCGAACTATCATGTGTTTTGCGTTTACTCATTATAAACAAGGAGTGTGTTTTTTTTTTAAAACAGAAAAAACCCAAGTCACAATTTAAACCAAGAAAGGTCCTTTCAAGATAGCAGTAGAACCAGTTATGGGGAGAAGAAAAAAAAACCAACATGTATTCAGATAAAGCCCATACAAAAGTTCATAGTCTATGCCTTTTCCTCGCTCTTTTTGCCGGCCAAAGCAACGCGAGCAAGCTGATAAGCAGCAGTGCAGCCCACGAAGAAGTTGACCGTAGCCAAGCTGTAGTTTTTGGGAGTAATGATAGTAGACCACCGAGTCCAAATAAGCCCCGTGGCAGCCAAGGACAACTGCTGCCTGACCGAAATTTGGTCCACCGGACGGGACAAATCGCCCAGGCCAGCAATAACCAGGCCCCACTTCATCGCCGGTGCCCAGAAATGAATCGTCTTGGGGCCAACCGATGAATTCCAAAACTTTCCAAACGCCGATGTTCCTGCCGAAGCCATTTTAAATAAAAGAGAGAGAAAAGCTATTTTGTGTTTTTATCACCGCCTGGAAAAGCAATAAAATGCGGGCTTTTTTCATGGTTTTCGGAAGTCGGGTTGATCGATTATGAAATCAACGAGTTATTGGAAAAAATGTGGTTCTTTCAGATCATCGGGTTCTTTATGAGTTCCACTACCTCTTGGCTCTGCTTTAAAGGCGTGAGCTTTCTGTACAAAAACCAATGTTTATTGCTTAGAACCAACAAAATAAAAATTTCTATAAAGCACAAGGAAAAAAACAAAAAGATCTTTTTGAGGGAAGCGAGGGAGGAAAAAAAAGTTACAGCATTAGAAACTTCAAATTCACCTCTTTTTCTCTCTCTCTCTCTTTTATTGACACAAGTTTATATTTCCTACTTTACTACGAATTTCTTGCTCCATTACTTTCATTGAAGAGAATGGCCGATTTGGATTTGGATTCGAAAACGATTTTAGACGGTCTAGCGCATCTAGACAAGCACGACCATTTGCCTCCTAACGTAGCAGACGCTTTGTCAGGCATACGGTTTGCCAACCATAACAATAACAGCAGTAACAGCAATAGCGGCAAAGAGGCGGGCAACGGCCATGCCAAAGAGCTGACATTTGGGACAGGCGGACCCAACGCCATAGCAACGCTAAAGGTAGAAACCGGCGCCGTGCTCAAGGAACTGGCTAGATTCCGGGCCTGTGACGACCAGACAATGTCGTGCTTTTACTGCCGCGAGTGGGCGCAGTGGGTGTACCGCAAGCAGATATCGTTGCAAGGGGCTACAAACACGATTCCAGCCCCCAACAGCACCAGTGCGGTAAATCGCAAGAAAAAGAACCGTGGTCAGCAAAGTGCAGCGCAACAGCAACAGCAGCAACAGCAGCAGCAGCAGCAGCAGCAGCAGGCGGCTGCAGACGACGCAGAGCGCGATCGTATGGAGCGTAGACGGATGGCCAGGTCGCAGTTTACTACAGTAAAGAGCCTATGCGCATGTCTGCATGCGCTGGTAGACGAGGAGCGGCAGCAGCAGAGCGAGAGTAGCGAGCAGCAGGGAGAAGATGCCAGCGATACGGCTGAAAGCAGGCCAGAGTCGCCTATAAGCGCCGGCGGTTCCCGGGCAAAGGATGCTGCGGGAGAGCGGTCCAATGGGTCGCTTATCGAGCATATCGTGGATCGGGTGACGCTGTGGTTCGAGGGGTACCAGTTTCCGCTGGCCGATGTGTACGAGGACCTGACATTCGACTTTCCTGCAGATGCGTTTCCGTACGATGACAACCAGGACCCGCTGGACCCGGCGCTGCTGCTGCCGGCGCTGCACGTAACCAAGGGGTTTATCTCGCTGCCAGCGCCCTCGTTCCCGCTTCTGGGAAACATCACGTCGGAGCTGATCGCGACCCACACGTACCCGACCTGCCAGCACACCAAGGCAGACCACCCGACGCCCTCGGAGCTAGAGACGCAGCGGCTGATCTTCAACTCGCAGCTGCAAAAGTGGCGTGCCGAGTACAAGCGCAGCTTTGAGCGGGAGATGGAGCCCGTGTGGCAGATTACGCAGCTTCTGCTGAAGAGCGCGCAGCGGATCGAGACGATGCGGGTGCGGCTGTTTGCCCGCGGGTGCCGTGCCAACCGGGAGCAGTTTCTGCAGACGATCCGCAGCCGGGCACAGCCGTTTGCCGAGTATTGGGCACGAGTAAGCGAGGCGTTCTGTGGCGAGGGCGAGGGCGAGTCCGGGAAGAGGCGGCACGCGAAGCGCGGGGCAAAGGCAGAGGACCAGGAGAAGCTCACGCAGGAGCTGGACACGCTGGTGTTTACGCATCTGGACAACCTGCTGGAGGTGAGCGCGTCGTGGTCGCGGACTTTCCTGGAGTCGTACTATGGCGTGGCCAGAGAGTTTGCGCGCGAGCTGGAGACCATCTTGGGCGAGTGCATTACAATGTGCGATAGGCGGGCACAGGGGCTGAAGTACCCGCCGCCGCTGTCTCTGGAGCCGCAGCTGACGCGGGCGCGGTCGGCAATCTCGTGCCTGCAGCCGCAGCTGGAGTCGCGGATCGAGCGGATCCAGCAGGTGGTGCGGGAGCGCAACAGCGAGATATTCACCATGACGGAGGAGCTGCGCAAGCTGTGGACGGAGACGTCGGGCTCGACGGTGCAGTCGAAGCTGGCCAAGGCCGGGCACAAGGACTTTAAGAAGCGCATGCGGCGCATTGAGTACCAGCAGCAGAACAACGTGATTGGGTGGGCGATGCGGGAGCTGGAGCACCTGCTGACGGCCGCGGATGTGGCCCAGGTGGTGACGGACTGCCTGGAGCTGCTGATGACGGAGGCTGAGATTCTGGAGCGGGCGGTGGGCCAGGTGTTTGTGCGCAAGCTGGAGCTGACGACGGAGGATCTTCGCGAGCAGCGGCAAGACATTATTGACGACTTTACGGAGGGCCTGCTGACGGGCCGGGAGGAGCTGGCGGGCATTGTGGGCAAGCTGATGCTCAAAGAGGCGTGGCGTATTCTGGAGTCGAACATTTCGCTGCAGCGGCAGAAGCTGCTGCTGGATACTGGCGGCGGAGGCAGCAGCAGTCGGAGCCACCATGCGGCTGGTGGGCATGCAAGCGGAAGCCATACTGGTGGTAAGGGCAAGAAGAAGAATGCAGCTACTACGACGGCAACTAGCACCGCAACAGACGCGGTGGCAGAAGGTGGGCATGAAGAGCCTGTGTCGGCAGTAAGTGAAGCGGACAATCTGCCAGCGCTAGCAGCAGTCATAGCCGATGAAGGAGAAGGCGGAGCCGGCAAGAAGCGAAAGAAGAACAAGAAGAGCAAGAAGAAGAAGGGCAAGAAGGCAGGCGCTGCTGCTACGAATAAGCAGAGTACACAGGCGCCAGCTACGCCTACGACAGTTCATGAGGACGAGGAGGAGGACGAGGAGGAAGAGACACATAACGAAGACACGGCGGGTGATCCTCAGAATCCGTTTGCAACGCTAAACTGGGCCGACAAGCAGCAGCAGCAGCAGCAGCAGCAGCAAGGATCAGTGGAGCCAGAAGTTTCAGAGCAGACCAAGGGAGCTGAAGCACCAGAGACACCCGCTGCTGCTGCTGCTGCTGCTGCTGCCAAAGTATCTGAGGGGCACGCATTAGCCAGTGGAAGCAGCAACGAAGCCCACCCACCCGAAGCAGCCAATGCGGGAGAAGAGTCAGGAGAGAAGGGCCGGGATGAGGCTGGCCGGACGCGACCGCGTCGAAGCACGAATGCGGCGCGATATGTGCCCGGCGTGGGATTCGTGTCGGAAGACGGGACGAGTGCGACGTCACCGCAGCTGCTGACGAACAGCGGGACATTCAAGGGAGCAGGAGGGCTGCGGAACGCGATGGCAAGTGGGCGGATGTCGCCGATGAACGCAGCGGCACGGCTGGCCGCGTCACGGCCACACTCCCCGCTGGTGTCGGGACGGCCCGGATCGGCGCAGTCGGGCACAGCGGCACTGGACCGCGAGCAGCTGCAGGCCCTGCAGACAGGGCTGCTGACGGGCCCCACAGAGGCGATGGAGCGGGTGATCAGCGGGCTATCGCACGAGAACGCAGTGGCATTGGCGCAGCTGGCGCTGAGCGAGCGGCGGCGGCTGCAAGAGGACGTGGCGGGCTGGCATGCCTCGGTCAGCAGCGTTCTGCAGGCGTATGACGCGATATCCACACAGCTGGGGGCCTTCAAGCAGCTGTGCGAGACGCGGGATGCGGAAGTGGCGAGGCTCGCGGGGCTGCTAAACCAGGCTACCCGGGACGCGCAGCTGTGGAGGGACCGGTTTGATCAGCTGGCAGGGCAGGCGCAGCGGGGCATGAAGCAGAGCGACAAGTCCGAGGCCTGGGGCGGCAATGCGTTCAGCAGCGCTTCCGCGTCCCTGCCCCAGCAGCAGCAGCAGCAGCAGCAGTTTGCCGCGGGGCAGTTTGCGTTTGCGGGCAGCGCTCCGCAGCAGTCGGCAGGCTTTGTGCTGCCATTTGGCTCGGCACCGCTGATGTCACAGAACATTTCTGTTCTAGAGTCACATGACGCACCCACAGCGGCCAGCCATTCGCTGCTAACAGCGCTGAATGCGGGCACCTCGCAGCCCTTTTAAAGCTCTCTTTATTAGAAAATATGAGTGAATATATTCCGTTATCGTTGCGTCGCAAGATAGTGATCGCGCTGGACCCGGAGCATGTGCTTGCGGGAGCCACAGACATAGCGGAGGATCTAGCGGACGAGGCGCTGGCCGCGCAGCAGCAGAAGCGGTTTGCGACGTTCAAGACGGTGGCCTGGGCCAAGGCGAATGTCCTGCGGCCGCAGGAGGACCACGTGTTTCTGGCGACCTCGCTCGACACGGCGCCCAAGGCGTTCGACCCGACGGTGCTGGCAAGCATCTGGGACAGCCTGGCAGGCGGCTCGGAGAGCCACGCGAGCCGCCGCAAGAAGGCGCAGGAGGCGCTGAGGAGGCTGTCGGAGCAGCTGAGCCAGGTGGGGGTGTCGGCGTCCTGGGAGGCCCTGGAGGGGCCGATGGGCGAGCAGATACCCCGGTGCGTGGAGAGGCACCGGGGCGAGCTGCTGGTGGTGCAGGCGCCCGAGCGGGGCGGGTGGGCGGACATGGTGAGTTTTTCGTGGGCCGACGTGTGCGTGCGGCAGGCGGGGTGCCCGGTGCTGGTGGTGCAGCAAAAGGACCTGCCGGACAACGTGGCGCTGGCCATGGACCCGCCCGCAGCGGGCCAGGACATGGCTAGTGCTTGGGGAGATAGTCGCGAGGACTGATGGGCTGCGGGAGCGGCGCGGGCCATTGGCGGAGGTAGGGGACGGCGGGAGAGGGGAAGAGCGAGCGGGTGAGCTGCTCGAGGCGGCCCCGGATAGACAGCCCCAGTGCGGACTCGGCCATGCCCATGGCCTGCTCCATCTCCGCCAAGCTGCCGTCTAGCTTGTCCAGGTAGAAGCCCAGCTGGTCCAGCTGCCCCTTCGCTTCCTGGGCCTCCTGGACGATCTGCGCTTTCTGCAGTAGCTCGGGCTGCTCTGCCATGCGCTCTGCCACGCGCTCTGCCATGCGCTCGGGCACGGCTCCTTTCAGCCGGCCGTGTATGTGAGCCAGCTGCTCTGCCTGCGCGGCTTGCAAGGTCGTGTCCGCCCAGTGGGCCACTAGCTTCAAATGTTCTGGCAATTCCATATTAAAGCAAAGCAAAGCAAAGCAAAGCAAAGCAAAGCAAAGCAGAAATTCTAGAGACGAGGCTGGGTTTTGTTCTTGGCGGCATGCAGGACGGGCTTGTAGTACTTGCTGAACCACTCTCTGCGGATCTGATCACCGGTGTCTTCGCGATTAAGCGGGTCCTCCATGGCCCACTGCAGGTAGCTCTCATAGATCTTGCCGTCCGAGCGGGCCAGCGCCGAGTTCAGCCGCATGTCCGACACCCCCAGGGCATCGACCAGCGGCACGGCCTGCTCCCTCACCTCCTCGATAAGCCGGGCCAGCAGCTTCTCCACCTCCGCGACCTTCTCGGCGTCGAACCGGCCCCTGGGCAGCCGCAGCAGGTCGGCCGGGTGCTGCTCCAGCACGTAGAAGAACAGCAGGGCGGACAGCTTGTTGAGCTGCTCGAGCAGGTGGGGCTCCTGGAGGGTCTGGATGTGGCGGCGGAAATACGAGGCCACGATGTAGTCCGAGTGGGCGTCGCACAGGCGCTGCATGTCGACGAGCGACCGGTTCCAGCTACGGCCCCCCTGCATGCGGTCGGCCAGCTGCGCGCACATGGAGGCGGCCCGGAACGCCAGCAGGTCCAGCTGCGCGTCGAAGTCGGCTGCCAGCTGCTCGAGCGGCATGCGGGTGCACGCCGGCGCAGCCTCCGGCAGCTGGCCCCCGGGCAGGTGCCTTTGCAGGTAGCGGGCCGTCTGGTTGTCGGCCAGCCGCCTGCCGGCCCGCAAGCTCTGCACTTGCTTGAGCAGGAAGCGGGCGGTCTGCTGCGACAGAACGTAGTTGTCGCCTTCCCAGATGATGTTGGGGTACTGGTTCCCAAAGAACTCGTTGAGCCCCGAGAACTGCGAGAACCCGTGGCCGCCGCACGCGTGCCGGCAGGTGTCGATGCCGTGGATGGCGCGGTCGGACGTCCACCGCTTGAGCCCGCAGGCCGTCGCGTGCAGCTCCTTGAGGGGCCCAAAGTCGCCCTTGTTCAGGGCCTCCATGCATTCCGCGTAGTGCGCGGCGAATGCCTGGGAAGTGGCGAACATCGCGTAGTTCTGGGCCAGCAGCGGGATCAGCCGGTACTGCACCATGGCGTAGTCCAGCACGGGCGACTCCGCCCCCTGCGCCTGCTGCTTGTCGGCCTTGCCGGCAAACTGCCGCCGCATCGCCGTGTAGCGGATGGCCGTGGTGGTGGCCTTGGCCAGCGTCTGGCTCATGTTGCGCACTATCTGCGTGCGCACAAACACCATCGTGCCGTAGGACACCTTGGGATCCACGTTTTTGGGGCGGCTGACCTTGCCCTCGCGGGTAACCGTGATGTAGCGCTGCAGCAGGTTGATCCGCGGCACGCGCACACGGTCCAGCAGCAGGAACCCGTTGTCCATCGTGTTGAAGCCGAACTTGGGCCCCAGGTCCCCCACGGTTACGCCGGGCAGCGGCTGGTGGTCCGCAGTGGACCGTATGGGCACCACGACCGGGTTGGGCCCCAGCCGTTTGCCATCCACGATAAGCTGCGCCATGACCATCGCATGCGTCGCCGTAACGCCCAGCGACCCGATCCACCACTTGCACGCGCTGATGCTGGGCGAGTGCACCTCGAACTCGTCCGTCTCCCGTATGTACGTGCAAGTCGTCTCTAGCCCCTGCACGTTGGAGCCATGCCCGATCTCCGTCTGCGCATAGCACCCCAGGATCTCGTAGTTGAGCGCGGGCTCCAGAAACAGCTTCTGCTGCTCCTCCGTCGCCTGGTTCTGCAGCGTGGGGATGAACATGGCCCGGTGCAGCCCAAACGGCCCGTTGATATCCAAAATCATGTCCGCCACGCTGATCTCCTCCGCCGTTATCTTGCCCATCTTCATCAGCTCGATCAGCCGCTTGCCGATCTTTAGCGCGTGGTCCATTTTCTCTGTCCGGCTCATAAAGTACACTTGGCGAACGTCGAACGTGCTGGGCTCTGCAGCCAGCACCTTTTCTACCTTTATCAGCTGCTGCCGCATTTCTGGGTCCACGATGAACTCGTTCATCTTGGAAACCGAGAACTTGGCTTTGGCGCGCTCGGCCTCCAGCGTCGCGGCCGTCGAGGGCGTCATCGCCAATAGTCCTTTAGGTATCTGCATAATAAAAGCACTTTGAAGAAAAGCAATATCTGTGTGAGAGTTAGAAAGAGGAGGGGAACTCGGTTTTCCTTTTTATATTTCTTTCCAAGGTCTTGTGGACTTGCAGCAGTTGAATTATCGGGAAGGTCAGTGCTCCGATACTTCCGCCATAAAAACCAGCGGCAAAATTTTCCATTTATAGCAAAACGCACGTGTCCATTAAAAAAAAAAGGTTTCATATGCCAAAGAAAAAAAAAATCGTACCACTCCTAGGCTTCTACAGTGGTAGGCAGATCAGGAATAATCACAAGCGATTCCGCAACCAACTCGTACTTGCGAGCCAACCTAACAAACCTCGAATACAGCAATCCTACGGCCTCCTGCCGCTCAAAAAACTCTCTATGATGATAGTACGCGTGAGCAAACACCCGGTACAGTCTACGAGCCATCGACTGAAAATGCCTCTTGGGCAATTGGCACACGGCAAAGTCCAGCGTATGCACCGAGTACGAAATGGCGCTACATGGCCGAGGATGCCCATGGCTGCCGGCACAATAGTAGGTGGTTTCTTGCGCCCGCATTACCGGGCACGTCTGGCTGGTGCACTCCCCGTGTAGCTGCGTCAGGTAGTAGCCCATGTCGATTAGTATTTGTCGCATGTGCTCCAGTATCCAGTCGCTTTGGCTCACCCCTGCGGGCTCCTCTAGTTCCAGGCTCTCCGTGTTCCACCAAAAACACTCCTCTTCCCGCATGCCCGGTAAATTCATTCGCAATCT
Source organism: Coemansia sp. RSA 1250 (assembly GCA_027578955.1). NCBI lineage: Eukaryota > Fungi > Kickxellomycota > Kickxellomycetes > Kickxellales > Kickxellaceae > Coemansia > Coemansia sp. RSA 1250. The sequence continues at coordinate 18,978 of JANBTS010000036.1, read as the reverse complement.
CGTCTCTGACATTCTTCCATGCTATGAAAAAAAAAGAAGGGTAAAGTTTCTGCTCCTCACGCCACTTTCAACGGCATGGGGGGAAACTAAAATCTCCAAAAGGGTCTCAAATTAGAAAAGAGGGGCTGTCAGAATGTGCAAACCGTCCTTGCTATGCCGCGCTCTTACAAGAACCCGCCCAAGCCGTAAGCTCAAGACAGGTGGCGCATAAGTGACAAGCAAGATCATCGACCCCCCACACACAGAATGCGTGAGGGAAACACCTCCCTTTACGGACAGCGCACTATCGGTCATCTTCCAGCCTGGAATGTGTGTCTTTGTTTGGTGAACAAAGAAACTGAATATTGACTGTATACATGATCCTGTAAAGTACAGTCGAATAGTGAGAATCTATGGCTGCTGATCTGCCCTGGTATTTATACTCCCCCTCCCCAATGCTCCCCCAACCGCCCAACGATGGGTTCTTTGAGCTGATATCACGTGGGCATTTCGCTAGAACTACCCAACTACCGATTGCACCTGTATTTAAAAGAAAAAGAAGCCTTTTTCATAACCCCTCTATCCAGAAACTAGCAAAAAAAAAGGTTACTGCTCGATTAGATATTACGCAAACATAGCCTTTTCCACCAATAAAAACCGCAAAAAAAAAGGGGCTCAGCCGGGAATTGAACCCGGGACCTCTTCGACCCGAACGAAGAATCATACTACTAGACCACTGAGCCTGAATCCTTTTCAACCTAAGTTGTTATTGATTCGGTAACTAGCATTTTAGCATTAGTTTTGTTCGTGCTTTAGCACTACAACAAATCTATCGCTTTACTTCTCAATTGTAAATTATACCAGCTAAACATTTTTATTTCTCCGCATACGCCTTCTGAATATAAAGATCAATGATACTCAAAGTAGTTTCACGAATGCCCGGAGCCAGCATATGGTTGTCGTCAATGGCAACTCTCCGCCTAGTCAGCACCCTGATATCCTTACGGAACGGGCAGCTAGAGGACTGATGCCCAGGATCATCACACAGCAAGCAAGCCAGGTCGAATGAAGTCAAATTGTTTGAATGGGGGGTCATAAGCGGGTAGGCAGGTTGGTGGAAGGAGGAGTTTGGTGGAGTAAGCATGGGGTGTGGTGGCTTCATTGCATACTGGCGTTGCTGCAGGGCCAGCATTTCTGCTTGCTGAGCATTCATTGCCAGCATGTTTACTGGAACTCGATTCTGCATGGCCATCTGGATAGAATTGGTGGCCGTTGCAGGTGGATAGTTGGGTGCCGACACATTAGGAAGCATGCCGCTCTGGTAATATGTTTGCATGGGCATTGTGGCGCTAGCTGGGTATTGGCTGTATGTGGGTGGCATGCTTGTGGTTGGCAAACTACCAGTCGAATACCGCGCATGTGCAGTAAATTCTGGCAATGTGCTGGCTGTTACATTCGCGCTATAATGCACCTGTGGCGACGGAACCTGGGACTGCACAACAATTGGCGAATTCCGACGACTAGAGCTTGCTGAACTAACAGTCGTTGAGGCGTGAGAAACATCCGCAGCCGAATAAGCTGGTGTAGCAGATACGCTGGGCTTGATAGAAACAGACCGAGCCACAATAGTCTGTGGCGATGAGACAGCCGCACTTGTACCAGCTTGCATGGCACTCGGTGGCAAACCATTCGGCAGCGTAGCATTTACAGGCAGCAAGGAAGGATCCTGCTTTGCCCTAGAATCCTGCAAGCTACTCTTCACTGCACTCCACAGCCGCAAAATCGCCAAGTTCACTTCCTTGCTAGCCTTCATGACATTTTCCGAAGAATCGCCTTTGGCCACCAACTCCTGATGATCAACTGATAGTTTGTCGATCAAATGCGCCGCATGGTCCAAAATCGGTGTTCCAGTCCCAATGCCCTTTAGGATACTTACCAGACAGTTGCGCAGCTCCTCCATGTATCGCGCCAGCTGCTCTAGCCAGCCTTGATCTTTGTCGCTAATATCTGCTGTGTTGATGGCTGTTTTCAGATCGCCCAATTGCCGAATATACATGTAGATATCTACAGATGTCAGTGGTGCTGTTGAGTTGCCGGATGGCATGCCATTTTTTGTAGTTGTGGGCGAAGAAACTGTAGTCACTGGCCGTGCTACAGGCGCAGCAGATGCTGGCAAAGGCTGTATTGCTGATGACGCACGCACTGAAGATGCAGGCGTTGTTTTAGATGCACAAATCGGTGAAGAAACTGCAGCCACTGGTCGTGCTACAGGCGCAGATGCTGGCAAGTACTGCATTGCTTTAGGAGCAGAAGCAGGCAGAGAAGGTCTCACGGTAGATGCAGAAGCTGGTGGCACTGCTTTGGAAGCAGAAATCGGCGAAGAAGCTGCAGCCGCTGGTCGCGCTACGGGCACAGACTGCAATGCATGAACAGAAGACGCAGATCCTGCCGCAGACGCTGGCAAAGAAAGCCCCGCGGTAGACGTAGAGGCCGGCAAAGAAGTTCTGGTGGTAGATGCGGAAGCTGGCAATGGAGTAACTGAAGCTACAGGACTTTTGGCTGCCGGAAAAGGCGAAGCTACGGGCGCCGACAAAGAAACCGGCATCGTCGATGACGCAGAACCCGGCAAGGGAGGCATTGAAGCCACCGGCAAATCCCCCGGCTGCGGATTGCCGGAAGTACTAACCTGCTTGATCCGCAACCTCACCTGCTCGATCCGCATAGAAAGAAACTGCAGCGACAGCGCATTCGTATATATGGTATTGGAATCCCGCCTGTCCTGCAACATCTTCCGAGCAGCCTGGAGGACCCGCATACGGTAACCATAGAGCCACTTCAAATGCTCTTCCAGCCACTTGCCATTCATCTGCCCAATATCTACAGGAGAAGCTGTCAGCTTATCGCAATAACTCCTATACGCTGCGCTGTCCCTAGTATACATGATGTAGTTGCGCATAGGCTTTTCTCGAGGCAACTGAGACTCGCCAACGACATTGAAGCTTTTCTTGGGCAGCTCAAATGAACGGTAGAAGTTGTGGTGGCTTCGATATGCCTCTTCTCGCTTCAACGCCTGTAGCTGAGCGGTCTGCTGGCGACGTACGGCCTGAGCCTTCATCCGCTGCTCTCGCATGATCCGTACTTCCGCCATATACACGTTGGCATCCAGCCCATGGCTGGGCCACTTTACCACATTCTGCCGATGCACCTCCTCCCCTTGCGGATGGCCCAGCACAAACCATATGTACTGGATTATATACCATACGACGAAATTATGGTAATAGGGGTGTCTCCAGTAGTCGGGGATCTGCTGGACTTTCTCGATGCCCGCCATAAACTGCGGATCCAGGATATACGGGCAGTAGTCGCGGCCATGCGAGCGCACCCCAACGCATACGGGACAGTTGCTCGAGGTGGGCTGCTCGGGCAGCTGCGCTTTGTTGCGTAGCCGCATGTTGGCTGGTATGGGGAAGAACAGCCGCGGGGAGCCGTCTCCCGGAACCGCGCCGGGATGGGGCTGGCTGCGGCTCGCGATGGCTTCGAACTGCGAGACCACCAGTTGGGCATGGTGCTTGGCCATGGGCGGCTGCTTGCGGTCGTCCTGCAGGTAGACCGCCACCTGGCGGCTACGGTGCAGGTTTACAATGGCCAGGAAGTCCTCCTTGCTTACCAGAACCGGAGCCGTGCTTGGCTGAGCCTGCGGCTTCTTGGTGTCCCCGTCCATGTTGCCGGCCCACTCGCCATCGTCCTGGGCCTGGCTCTTTTTGTTTGAGACCTGCTCAGCATAATCAATCTTGCGCTTGCGCGCCCGCAGCAAGCGCCCGTTGATGTCTTCTGTCGATAGCGCAGTGCTGGGCATGGTGGCAGTGCCCTGCGCGTCGGTTTTCTCCAGCAGCAGGGCCCAGATATCCTCGGGCACGTCCTCGGGCACATCAGCCGTGGCCTCGCTCATATGCCCGTCGCGGTCCAGCCTCCATACACGAGCAAAGTCTGCAGCCGCTGAAGCCCGCTTCTCCTGCTCCACCTTCACTGCCTCCCGGCACTGCTCCAGCAACTGCCTGATTCTCGCCGCATCATAAACAATCGCCCGCTCCTCTGCCTGCTCCTCGGCCGCTGCGCCAAACAGCAGCGAGGCGCCGTGCCGCAGCGCCTGCTCGATCTCTCCAGGCTTCTCCTGCGGCTGCTGCGAGTCCGGCGTGTCGATGTTCTGGATCACCAATTGGTCCAAAAGAAGCTTCCGGGTGGCCATCTCCACGATCCGCTCCTCCGCAGTGTCTTGCGTCACCAGCTTAAACACATACACGGGCTTGGACTGGCCAATCCGGTGCGCCCGCGCCATGGCCTGCAGGTCCGCATGCGGGTTGTAGTCGCAGTCATATATGATCACCACATCAGCCGACGTCAAGTTGATGCCCAGCCCGCCGGTGCGCGTCGACGACAGGAACACGGTGGAGGCCGAGCCAGGAGCATTGAATGCGCTTACGCGCGTCTGCCGCAAGTACGACGGCGTATCCCCGTCGATGCGCTCGTAGCCCACGCCTTCGCCGTCCAGATAGTCCTCCAAGATCGACAGCGTGTCTTTGAACTGCGCGAACAGCAGCACGCGGTGGCCCTGCCGCCGCAGCTCCGACAGGAGCACGTGCAGCAGCTTCAGCTTCCCGCAGGCCTCGATCATATGCCGGTGCTTCTCCTCGTCGGTTGGGAACTCTGGCTCCACCTCGGGCACGCCATACGGGTGGCTGAGAATGCGCCGCACCTCCACCAGAATGTTGCTGAGCGACGATACGCGGGGCTTCTTGGCCTGCGCGGGCTTTTTGGCGCCGCTGCTACGAAGCCGCCCGCCAGCATCGGCCTCGCTGGAGGACGGCACGCCATGGGCATGCAAAGCACTGGCGATGTCCCGCAGCAAAGCTACGTTGCGGGTCAGCGTGGCCCGGTACAGCTTGCGCTGCAGGCCGGTCATCGACACGGGCAAAATAACCTCATACCGGGGAGGCACCAGGTTGGGCAGATCCGCCTTGGTTCTGCGCAAAATATACGGCCGTACCATGTCCTTGGTGCGCTCGATATCCGCAGCCGTCTGGGCACTCAGCATCGAGTCATCGCCTGGCCGGAACGTGTCCGGGTCAACAAACGACATGACGCTATGCAGCTCTCTCAGGTTGTTCTGCAGCGGTGTGCCGGTCAAGACCACCCGCATCCGGGACCGGAACTTTCGCAGGGTCTGGAAGGTCTTGGTCTGGCCGTTTTTCAGCCGATGGCCCTCGTCCACGACCAGCGCCTGCCAGGTGACTTTGGCCATGGCCTCTGCTCCCGCAGAGCTGGTCAGGGCCTCGTAGCTGGTCAGAACCACATGGCATTTCAGATCACGGCGGCCACGGCTTGTCCTAAACAACGTGTGCTTCATCTGCACTTCCCGGCTGGCCGAACGGCCGGAAAGCTGGGCTACCACCAGGGAGGGCGCCCACAGGCGGAACTCGCGCATCCAGTTGTCCACCAGCGTTGTGGGCACCACGACCAGAAACGGGAACGTGCCGGTGTTGGAGGCAATGGCATCGGTGATGCTCAGCGCCGGATCAACCGACATATGAAAGACCATCAGCAGGAACGCGATGGTCTGGATGGTCTTGCCCATCCCCATCTCGTCCGCCAGCACCGCCGACTGCCTCTGCCGCCACCGCTGAAGCAGCCACTGCGCTCCCGCCATCTGGTACTCCTTCATAAGCCCGCCGGCCACAAACGGCGGCTGCGCGCTGTATTCTGTATGGTACATTTGCTTCACGCGCCGTTCTGCCAGGCTGACCAGCTCCGCGCGTCTCCAGGCCACAAACGCGTCGTTCCACTCCATATAGTCGGCCCCGTCTTCCAGCGGGCTGGGCGGTGCCTCCCAGGTAGCGCTGCTGATGTCGAGGCTGCGCCAGGCCACCCACACTTTCTCGTAGCCCGTATACAGCTGCCACATATCCGGGGCCACCTTCGTCCCGCTCTTCCTTAGCTGCTGCTCACGACGCAGCTGCACTTGCGGATCTGCCGGCCTGGCGCCGATGATACAGGCCGGGTGGCAATAGTCGCTGTTAACGCATTTGGATAGCGGCGGCGCAGGCACGCCCATTTGAATCTGCAGCTTCATGCTGCGGAGTGTCGCGGAGCGCCGGGTCGTGTTGAGCCACACAAACGGCACCCAGCTGAGATGCCGGTACGATACGTTCTTCCATTTGACTATCACGTCTACTTTGCCCAGCAACTCCACCCGATATGCCAGCGATGCGGGAGATAGCTTGCTGTCTATACGCCATGTCAGAAACTCCTCCACCGACTGGGTCCCGTATTGGCTACAGAACCAGCATACAAAGCCGGGCTGCTTCAGGGCATCGATATATACAGGGCCCAGCTCCATCCGCTCTGCCAGCTCCTTATAGCAGGGGTTATGGTATGTGATGTTACATTCTGCGCAGGTATAGCCGTTGGAACCAGCCAGAAGCTGCGTGTCCAGCTGGCATACGCCGCATTTGCTGTCAGTGGCCCGTCCCAATGCATGCGCTGGCTCGTCTGCCCGCGTTGTGCCCGGCACCGCCACCACGCTGCCATCCAAATTGCCCGCCATGCCCTGCCCGCCCTGCAGCCGCCGTCGCTTCGCCACGCTGCCTTCCACATGGTCGATAAACACATGCGCACTAGGGCGCCGCCGCTTGTGCTCGTCAGTGATCCCTACCAGCGGAATATCGCTGGATCCTTCGCTGGATCCGCTGCTCGAAGCAGAAGATATCCTCCGTACATGCGAGTCTTTGGGCTTTTTAGCCATCTCCCGGGTGTTTGAGGCTGCGTCGCCGCTCAGCAATAGGCTGGTGCTCAGGTCGATCAGCGATGTGTCCCTGGCAGGCGACTGCCTATCAGGCTTGGCAACTGCGTCCCGTGCATGCACCCGCTCCAGCATGTATTTGGGCTCACGAGTCTGCATAATCGACGGGTCCGCGGCCACCCTCGACTGCTGGAACAGCCGCGCCAGCTTCTGTCGCTCCCGCACATAGCAGCTGTTTTCGAACTTTGTCAGCACCGCCAGCGACTGATCGAACGCCCGGGGACTCTCCCAGGTGCTCTTGCCGTCATCCCATCTGGACAAATAATACACATTACCGGCCGTATCACTGATGGATCCGTGGATCTGCACAATCCGGCCCTTGTATCCGCGTTGAAGCCGGTTCCAGCCATCCGACGCCTTCAGCACCTTTTTGGCCCTCCCGGCTGCCCCCACCTTCCCCTCGCCGCTTGCCGAAAACGAAAAGTCATCCATAGTGTCAAAAAATGGCGATACCCCGTTGGCAAAAATCTCTCGTCCCACCTCGATAAGCGTTGCCATCCCATTATTGTCATAGTAGTCGATTTCGACAGCCGGGTGCTGTTTGCGGTGCTGGAAACACTCTTGCTCAAACTGCGCTACGGCTCCCGGGCACTCTAGATCTTCGTCGCCCACCCAGGAGCATTCGTTGATGTCGTAGCCCTTCCAGTATATTAGGTACTCGGTGTTTCGTGCTATGGATATGCGACGCCCTATTATACGGTCCACCTCGTATACATCTTCCATATGCTCCTCTTGCAATACAATGTTGTTGTGGGCTTCTACACTTTTCAAAGGTGTAATGTTTTTTAGTTGAATTTAAAGGGGTTTTTTGGGTGAAAAAAAATGTCACGTTTTATATAGTAAAAATGCACTTTTTTGCTTTAAACAAGCGTTTGCCTGGAGAAAAACTCTCCCTTTTAAAAAGAGTGCCTAGCAAATATCTTCTGCTTGTTTATTTGCCACTAAGACACACTTTTGGGGGGGGGGCTTCTATTGTATTTTAAAACGTGTCAATTTACTTTTTAATGAGAAATATAAAACATAAAGTGGAAAATTGTATTTTACAAGTATATATGCTTGGTTGGGCAGAATAGTTATGCTTCACAGGTTGACCAATAGCAGCTGCAGTTGTTTGATCATTGTGGGGATCTTGAGCTTGGAGCCAATTGTGTTGTTGGCATGTGACCTGTCCTTTTGCTCTAGTAATCTAATTGATCAGATTAAGCCTAAATGTAAGATGCTTGTGTATTAATTTGAGTATTAAGAGCTGGATCCTATTTGCTGAGTATATAATATGTATCACTACCATATTAGTAAGCTATGTTGTAATATTTATGAGTCACTAAGAGTTTTACTAGGGTTACTGGCTGGCTGTATAGGAGGTTCTAAGGGTTCCTGGATCCATTACTGTTTATTACAAGAGTTTTACAACTGTTAAAGGCTAGTAGACATAAGTATATCCTGGCAATACTTTATAGGAATAACTGAATGGCTTGAATAACAAACCCTACCTAGTTATATAGATATATTCACTACAATCCATTGTAGCTGTTACATTAGCAGGTACTCTGAACAAATATATTGGTCACTAATTTAATTAGCCTCTTCATTATCTAAAAAAAAAAAAAACCCTACTGATAGCAGATTCAGCAGCTAAGAACCAACTATAATCCAGTTGCACAACCTTGATTCAAATATGATGTGTCTTGGATGATAAAGAAGCTTTGTAGCATACAGCAAACTGCAAATTACTAATAGCAATTAGAAATATTGCATTTCACAAATTTAATCCCTGACTTTTTCCAATGTCAACTGCAGAACATGTAACAAAAATTATGTAGTGCTGTTATGAGATGATAATTTTATGGAAATGATAGGAGTAATAGCTATAGAGAAAACTAAAACTTGCAGCTGAGTACCACACAATCTATCATTAGAGAGGAGCTTTCTGAACTGACTGACAGTATTATCAACTACTTCAACCTTATTCCAGTTTATTATTTCTAAAGCTTTATTCAAGTCAACAACCAGTAAATTATAAGCTAGAAAATTTCCCTAGTTTATGTGTTGTATGATTGAGAGCCAGGTATAAACCCTGATCACATCATGCCACTTATCAGAGCTAACAAAGCTTGGCATGAATATATGGTGAAAAGCATAGCTGGTTTCCAAAGGGGGGGGAGACAATTTTTTCTTTTGGAAAAGCACTTTTAACATCCTGGCTCAGTACATTCTTAGTCTTTCTTGGTTATATAGTTTCCAAGCATATAGGCCCATTGGTACATTGCTCATATACATCAACATCATCATTAATAACATTGTAAGTGTCAGGCCAATCTCTAAAACCACTCCAAAAAATGTAGAGTTTATACTTTGCTTTAAGCTCATCATCACTCATACTCTCATGCTCTTTTTCAAAAACCTCCAATATTTTTCTTATTAGTTCTACATATGTTATGCTACCATCAATCTCAATTTGTTTCTGATTGTCATGGCTTTCATAAAGGAAAACGTTCTTGATCATCATAAAATACTTAAAAAGCTATGTTTGTTCTTCAAGGCAAACATCATGCTTTTTATACTTCCTTCATACTCTACTTCCAGCTTGCTTGTATTCCTAAGCCCTTACTACTGCTTGTTCAATAGAATAGCAAAAGAATATTGTTCTTTGGTTGCCTTTTGCTTTGATGCCAAAGGACTCGCATTCTCTTTGTTGGTAGAATAGGAAAGACATGTTTGTTTCCCAATCTACTGCCTTTTTGTCTTAGGAATATGTAGGACTGCTTTGCTAAAAAAAAGAGACTTCTTTCCCAGCAGCAGCTCAAAGGTGCAGTCAACACCCAAATAAAGCACTTTAAAGGCTTTACTTTGTCTTTTAAAGCTTTTCTTTGAATTCATTTTTGAACATGTACTCTTATTACAAAAATGTTTTTTTTAAAAGCTGCCTCCCTCCTTTGGGAACCAGCTACGTTTTTCACCATATATTCATGCCAAGCTTTGTTGGCTCTGATAAGTGGCATGATATTATCGGGGTTTATACCTGGCTCTCAATCATACAACACATCAACTCAAATCTCTGACATTTCTGGTTAATAGTGGCATTTGGAAAGTATAGCCATTTTGTCCTTATAAAATTGTTCATTATGGAATAGAAAAAGCTTTTGAAGTAAATAGTTATACAGCATTTGATTATAAAGAACCTATAATTCATTATTTTAATAATGTGAAGGATAGCTACTACTAGATGATAAGATGGAAGTTTTCTCAATGGTAATGAAGTGATAACAATAATAGAAGAAGAAATATATGTACATGAGTATCCAGGGCATTTTGGTCATTTTACTATTAATTTTGAAGATAGCCCTTCTGAAGAATTTACCATCTTAGTAAAGAAATCTGGTAATAATGCAACATTGCTTTTTGATTATATAAATGATGGAAAGAGTTATGATGCCTATTAGAAAGGATATAAAGCTGAGGGCTAAAGATAGGTGTGAGTAGGCAGGCAATTTTGATAAAAAGGAGATGAATAATCATTTAATGGAAAACATGAAAATATACTATGAAGGCAAAAAGCTATCAAACGATGACATGCTAAATGTGATCTTTTCATTTCAAGGTAATTTGGAAGAGAACTATGAGCTCACTTTTAGTGTGAATGAAGGTGATATATGTGAATGCTTTTCTAGGCTATAGCTTTCTAGTGTTTTACCAAACAGCATAGAAAATGGCAATATTAACAGTAGGAGCTCTTGAGTTAATTTCTAGTAGTAATACTCTCTGCTTCTGTTCTGGATCTTGTCATTTTGCTCAGCAAGCTATGTGTTATTCCCTTTGCTTTTTTAGTTGTTTTCTAAGTTCAATCAATGGTTTCTTAGCTTTTCTATTTTTTATTAAGTATTTATGTGTCTACTTACACTAATAAATCTAAACACGGCTTTGCAGGTTTTATATGATTCAGTAGAAATATATTTACAAACACAAGATAGGCTAACAGTATGGCTGCACAACAGGCATAACAGACTTTACTTCTTGAACAAACAAGGCAGGGCTGAATGAACCATTATTAATACTTAGCTGGAGCTGGTCATTGTTAGAGATACCATAGTCAGATAAAAGCTTGCTTGTATCATCCAAGTTTTGGTTGTTAAACTCCAGGTGTAGTCGCCATGTTTCAAGCTTAAGCTGAATGGAGAGCGCTCTTTTAAGCATAAGCACTGTGGTGCTCTCATCCACCTTCTCTGGCTTCATCAAGGTTTTATTGACGCCATTATGGTTGGCTGTGAATGTGATGAAGATATTAAATGAACTCATGGCTGGAAATGACTGAATAGTTTAAGAGAGAAAAGGGGAATATTGTGAAATTAGCACGGTTCATTTGCAGCAAAGAGGTAAAATTGCCCTTCATTAAAAAGGAGAGTTTTAAAGTCGGCAAAAGAAAGAAATTAAAGGGGGAGATGCCAAGCAATTTTTTTGTAATACAGCCATGGTCAGCTCACAGATTTATTCAACTGCATCTTGAGCTTGTATCATATAGACACTACCCCATATACCCCCTGGAAACTTAATAAGGGTTTATTGAGGCTGATTTAGGGTGTGTAAAAGTATATGGTACACAATGTCACGGCTTGTCCAGTAGCTAAAGTGTGCTTGCAGTCCCAGCCAATACTCGTTTTGCAAATGACGTTTGGTAAAGGGCACGATGTAGTCCATTCGGTCGCTGTAGGGCAGGTCGCTTGCAGATGGCTCTTCATCAGGAACTGAGGGTGTCACACTGCCTGACAACGATTGGCCATCGGTGAGCAGCTCAGGCTCAGGAATCTGCAAATCATGAACTTCCGAATCCCTATTGGCTTCCTTTGTGATTGGCGGCGAGTTGCCTCCAGCAATGGCTCGAGCCATTCTGCGGCCATCAGCTAAAGTCAACGGCAGCGTGTTGGCTCGCCGAACTGTTGTTTTGTCTCCATGCTCAATTAGCTGCCTGGCACCTACCGGTTCCCATCTTTTGATCCGTTGGATATCCGCATTGTATATGCTGGTGGCTGAATGCTGCGCTTCTCGCTGGAGCGTGGGCGATTCTGTACGAGCTATAGGCTTACTTGCATGCTTAAGTGTCATTATCCGCGAGGAAAGCGGAAGTCCCTGGGCTTCTGCCAGCTGCTGGTCTCTGCCTGGCGGCCGGGTAAGCGAAAACACATGCACTAGATCGCTAATCAGCATGTCGTCCATTTGGTCTCCCACAGTTTCTTCAGATGCAGAGGTGTCGTTTTCACCGTCACTGCTATTGCTGCTATTGCCGTTTGACTGTACAGTCTGGATATGAGGAACGGGGCTTTGCAGCTGACTACTTTGGGCATCAATTGACGATTCCTTGTTGCTTTCCGCTTGCCGCCGGTGCTGAGACATAGAATAAGCCTCTAGCTTTTCATCTTGGCCTTCGGACTCCTTCAATGACATTTCTGAGGAAAAAGAGTCCATGCGTGATTTGCCTATATCTCCGTTGGTCTGAGCATTAGAATCTGAATGGTATGATGATTTAGCATGTCGGCTGGTAAATGACCATGAGCGCTTGTCTCCCAGCGACAATGGCCGCAGCAGCCTGCCAAAACTTTTGCTCCGATTCCGCTTCTGGTGTATTGGGTTGTTTGTTTCGGACAGCTTGTCACTAGACTGCGATAGCCCCAAAAACGACGAAATTCGCCCACTCTGATGGTTTCTCTTGGTTACTGCGTTTATGGGCACAGTCACCGAGGTCTTTGCTACTTTGAAGACCGTGCTGGAGAGAGCTACAGGCACAACCATTACTGCGCCAACAAATGTTTTGCCGATATCCGCCACACTACCACCCAGCGATTTGTGTTTACGTTTGTGCTGGTAAAACGGCGGATGCTGCTGCTGCAAGCTGTTTCCTAGCGATGTTGGCCGCGACTCTTCCAGCCGTGTAATCGGTACTGCCGGGATATCTACATATCGCTCATCCACCAACGGCTCTGTGCGGTACCCAAAGGGATCGTAGGGATGGAAGATGTTGTGGAACTTTATGCTGGGGCTCATCAGGTATTCAGAAAAATACAGTCGTCGGAATACGAGCGATCCGCCATGCGGCGAGCCCATGGTGAAGAGCTGCTGCGGAGTAAACTTTAGCAAGGGCAAATCGCGATATCGTACTGCCTCCCACGAACCGCCAGCCTGTTTGCCCTGCTCCAGCATATTCATCATATACAGGATCTCGTAGCACAAAAGCCCGCCCATTGAATGTGCCACCAGACTGACCGGACCATCAAAGCCTGGGTGTTTCTGAATAAACTCATCGTATACCCGGTTGAGCTTCTCGATAACCATCTTTAGAATCTCGTGCCCATGGAATGTCGAATAGTAGTACATGATGTCGCCAATCCGCTCATTATCGATGGTGCGGATCCATGGAATCGATGGCAGCGTCACTTTGTCCATCCGGGTCTTGGCTGTCTCTAGTCTATGGATATCCGCATGGTACAGTATCGAGACCATCTCCACGTGAGCCTTTAGATGCGCAAACTCCTTCTGGCAGATTTCCTGAAACATTGTCCGGAACTTTATTGCCTTTTTGGTAAACGAGCCCTTTGGCTTGTCTTCCTCGGATTGCGGCCCGGTACCGGGAACTAGGATCATCAAGTGCGTCACCTTGGCTTCGTCTCCCGATGCATTGTCCTCAGCCTTATTACACGATGGTTGTGTAAACTTCATCTAAATAGTTCATATAAAAAATGCATAAAGATAAAGAAAATTTTTGCCAAGCTTTATTTTTCTACTGTTCTGGACCTCCAATAAAAATGCTTTTTAGGAAAGAAAAAGAAACCCTGATTCTTTTCTCAATGCGTTGAAGCTTTCTCAAACGATTTTCGCCTGTTTTTGGGAGGAAATCAAAGCTGAAAGTGTAAATGATTTAGTCATCATGTCCGCATTTATTTTTTTTTCGGTATCTGAATCTGGCAATTCCATCGTCGGGGATAATTCGGAGATTTACGCATAATCTGAAACATCCCTTCCCGGTTCCCGGCAGATTCGAGAGAAATTAAGACACCATCTGTAATAGCTAGTTTTATTTGCAAAATTTTATAAATATGTTTACTGGGTCATTGACGTCGTTATTTGCAAAGTCAACTACATCCTCGATTATATCTGCTTCCTCTAGCCACTCTCTGGTTTTACATGATATAGCACAGAATTTTTGCAGTTCATCTCGTATAAATCCGTCATCCTGATCCTCGTACTCTGGATATCTATTTTGCAGCTGCTTTCTTAGTTCCAAAAACAGGCTTTCGTTCTCCAGCAATCTGGTAGTAAGCAAATAGACAGAATTATTGACAAATGTGTCTACTTCAGTAGGGCTGCTATTAGAAGTGTCATCAATTTCTACCATGACATTAAATGTGGTTATTATAGCACGAAACCCAATAATTGCGGTTACAGATTCACTATAGTTTTCAAACGCTTCATCAAACGTCCTATAGTGTGTCGTTTCATCTGCTTCTGTTGCAAATACGCAGAAATTACTAATAAGCATGCCATGCTCTAAAATATTAGCAAGTAGTTCGTCTTTATCTCGCCCAGTACACTTTTCGCTCTCATAAATATCATTGTCATTCTTATACTCCACTGCATAGAAACTATATATTGAAGAATAGTTTGCCATGGTTTATTAGAAATATGTACAAAAAATTGCAATGGGAAGTAAGAACAGAACAAGCGGGTTGAACAAAAAAAATCTCCTTTTATAAACAATTTTATGTGCTGGTCGTGGGCTTTTACTAAGGCAGGCTTAAAGGATTGCCTGCCCATTTTCGGTAATGCTGTAAAAAAAAGTGAGAAAGTTTCAAAGGCCAAAGACCAAAGACAAAGAAGCCTGCGGATTGGGAGATTGGTAAAGGCACAAAAGAAAGCTAATACCCAGAAACGCTACTGCGGCTTTCTCTTCGCATCGTGACAGATATGAGGAAATTTTATTTTAGTGTCATTTTGGTGGCCATATGTTTAGCCTTTACACAGAATATTTGCAGAGTATCTGCACAAACAAGGCCAAAAGATACTTTAAAGTCGCAGTTTTTTTTGTAGCCTTTACCACTTTTAATAAGCTGTCCAGTATTTCATCTGGGAAATTGCACATTTCGGTATCTGGTTCGTTGTTTACCTGTGCTATTGCAGTAGTAATGTAATTGATTACTTCTTGGGACTCCAATTTTACAATCAAATTGGATACTTGTTTATTTTGTGTTTGACCTTTATGCACCTGTTTTACAGCATGAAAAACAGCCTCCAATAGCGCTGTGATGGCCGTTTGAGGTGTTCCTGGTTGTTTGCCTTGGTAAATTCGTGGATCACCAGGTCCAAAATATACACCCACACCCGATGAACATGTATTGTCTTTTTGCACAAATGCTGAATTTACATAAACAGCTTGCATTAAACCTAGTCAAGAGAAAGAGAAAACTATACGATCATACAGACTCTTTTGTGAAAAGTATTTATAAACAAGAATTTAGCTGGATCAATGCGAGATAGTTAGCTACTAGCAACTTTGGTGGCCTTTGCATGGGCCATTTCTATCCCTACCATATGAGCGTGTGAATGCACATGCTCCAGCTCCATTAAAATTGGAATTAATAATCTCATGTGCACCAACGATAGCATCTTCCATTGCATCGCTGGGAATATACATAATATCTTCTGTATGGCCACCATTTAGTTGCGCTCGGCAGTTGTTTATAAATTCAATGACTGGCTGCGACTTGGAACGTATAACTAAAGTAGAATCTCCGTTTATATTCGGCATAAGCACTTTAAATTTTATTATTGCCCATCGAATGCTTTCCATACTGGCTCTTTGGGATGACTGCTGAGAACCGTCAAGCTTGCCACAAAAGTTACGATTATCTCCCGGGCTGAAATAGGCAGCTATGCCTGTTTGAGTACAACCTAGATTTGTGCCGAGTAATGCCGAGAAAACGTTCGCGACAGTCATGTTCAACACAACAATGCAAAACTTTTAGTTTTCCCCATGGATATGTCTGCTCTTTTTATACCAAGTAATATAGCCGCAATGATAACAGGTTTTAGCATTCCAGTTTTGCTTGTAAAGGACGAAATCTTCGCATTCTGCAAATCAATTTGATTCGTATTTTGGTAAATCTCAAAGACCATTTCCGAGGCTGCGGATATGAAAAAAAAATATATTTCTGTTTCTCTTTTTGTTTCTTTGATGTCGCATAGTTGGTTTAACGGGACAGTGGTGGAGGCATCTGCTCAAGCAACGCGACAAAACCGCATCTTGGTTGCTTGCGTAGTTTCCAGCATTGATGACGATGAGATGCTCACTATCAACACGCTATTTGGTCATTCTGACGTACTCCAAGTGACCAAAAAACACTGCGTATGCTTGTTGCTTGAGAGCGGAACGGATCAGGCCATCATATTTACAAGACTGTTTCCGTTGGACAAAACACCGACTATATATGTAATTCATTCTTCAGGAAACGCCATTTTGACTGATGACAGCCTAAACCCCATAAACTTGGCTGAGCAGATCCAAGAGCGAGTGGATATAGCTACCAAAGCACCCATCAAGCACGATGTCAAGCCGGCAGCTCAGGAAGTTCATCTTGACATGCATGAAGCCGAGCGTCTCCGTAAGAAGCTGGTGAAATGGCGGCAAGACGACCAAAAGCATCTTGCTGCGCTGCGTAAAGACATCGATGAAGATCGCAAAATCTACACCATGATCCATGGTCCTAACCGAGTGCTAGTAAAAGAGAAGAAAAAACCAGCAACTCAGTCCCAGAAGATAGCACGATTGCAATTTAGAGCCAGTAACGGGCTCATCAGTCGCAGTGAATATCCGTCGGATACGCTGTTTGCTACTGTACGCGAGGATGCTGAGAAAGCCTTTGGCATGCCTGCTGGCAAGGCAGAAATATTCATTTTGTTTCCGCAGCGCAAACTTCTAGATGGTACGGTTGATAACATGACTTTGAAGCAGCTGGGCTTGGCGCCATCGGCAACACTGTTTGTGCGAGTATGGGAAAAGGCACAACCTCCGAAAGAACAGCCCCCGAAAGAACAACCTCCTCAGCAGCCTCAGACTAAATCTGCCTCTACCTATCTGTCTTTCTATATCGCTCTTACGGTTCTTGCCTTGGCTTTGCTATTCTGGCACATAAAGGCTCCCCCGCATGCTGTGGTATAGAGAAAAATAAACTTTCTTTGCTCTAAAGTATCCCCTTTTTGAACCCCTTTATTTCTGTTCTCCCTAGTTTTTTTTTTCTTATTTGGCCAATCTCTGAAATGACGTTTGGATCTGAACTAAAGCCAAACGAATTTGGCGCAATTAATGGCTATGTGGAACGGCAGCTAGATATATACAGCGGGCTGTCCAAGCTGCTGGCAGAAAAGGCAGCAGCTGAGAAAGAATATGGACGCAAGGTGCTGGAACTGGCACGGTCATTCCAGGACCAGCTCAAATCCGTGTATGAGCCCAAAGAGGGTGCTGCTATAGACAGTCTGGCACTGACAGATGCCGAAGCGGCTGAAAGCGGTCCTCTAGAGCTATTGCCAGCAGCCAACGAGTGGGCGTTGCGTCTGGAAGAGGAAGGCCGGCTTCATGTCCAGCTCGGGTCCAAAATTGGCGGCGATATCTCCGAAGAGCTGCACAAGGGACTGGACTCACTAAGCGGCTCGCGTAAACACACGCTAGAGTTTTACCAAAAGCTGCTTTCTGAGCGCGACCACATTTACGAGCAAAAGGACAAGACCCGGTTGCAGTACGAGACTAAGTCCAAAGCGCTGGTCTCGTCCCAGCAGAAGCAAGAGCGGGCTACTTCTGAAAAGGAGCAAGAAAAGTACCGCCAAAAGGTGGATCGCGAGACTGCTGCTCGCAACCAGGCCAAAAACGAGTATATCTTACAAGTGGCAGTGGCCAATGAAGTCAAAAACGCAGTCAACCACAAGTTCACTCCTCGAGTCATGGATTCCATGCAAAAGATAGACCAGCATCGGGTAGCTATGGCTCAGAACTTGCTGCTGCAGATGCTGGCAATGCAGGAAGCAGCCGAGGAGCGGCAGCTGGCTGGAACCAAACGAGTTGCTTATATTATCAAGCGGGTAGCAGTTGAGGTTGATTCGGCACAGTATGTCAAGCGTCGAATTGAAAGCGGGCTGAGCAAATGGGATGAGCCTCCAGACTTCCGGGTCGTGGTGGATGTAGCTGCTGGCGAAGACGAGCGTATGGCTTTGGATGGAGAGAGCCAAGTCATTCTGCGCAATATATGTGTGCAGGCACAGCAAGAAGGAATGCAGGCAGAGCAGAATGCCCGGACCAAGGCTCACGAAGCTGAACAAAGTCGGCAGCAGCAAGCAGGCAGCGAGCAGGGGTTGGAACAGATGTTTGAGTTTGAACGTGAATCTACACTGGCGGAGCTGGAAGCAGTGCAACACCAGGCAGTGCAGGCAGTGGTAGAGCAGCAGCTGGGACCGGTAGACCAGGGCAATCCACACGAGTTCAAGTCGCATACAGTGGCCATATCCAAAACATGCGACTACTGCAATGAGTCAATCGGCGGACTCAATCGCAAAGCATCACGATGCACGCAGTGCGAGTACACATGTCATGCAAAATGCCAGATCAAGGTGCAGCCCAACTGTCCTGGACCTGATCCTGAAGCTAAAGGCGGATTGCTATCGCTGTTTGGATCTAAGCGAGGGCGCAAGAAGAGCCAGGTCCACAGACGGTCTGAATCGGTGGTATCCAACAACTCTATGGTTTCGCATGTAAGCAGCATCACGCAGCAGCAGTCATCCAACCGCATGTCGACTATTCTGCGCCGTAGCCGCAGCAAAAGCCGCAGTCGCAGCAGCAGCATCAACACTACCAATATACCTGACCATTTTAGTGCCACTATGCCCCGAATGTCTATGCCGCCCCTTCAGCAACAGCAACAACCACCATTGCCTTCTGAGCCATTGCCGCCACATGAGCATGCTTCAATTCGTGCAAGCACAGCGCCTGGCAGTGCATTAGCAGCAGCAATAGCCGCCAACAGCAATGGCCACATTAATAATAGCAGTAGCAATAATGCATTGGGGATGGTTACGGTGCTGTATGACTTTGAAGGCGATGGATCAAGCACACT
>JANBTS010000035.1:0-132811 GCA_027578955.1 Coemansia sp. RSA 1250 | reverse complement strand
TAGAAGCTGCCCACATCGATAAACAGCATCTCTAATTTTCAATTCCAGAAAGTGGCCATCTCTGCTACACTTGCCTGTGCAGGCACTCCAGTCAACATAAATTGTCTTATTTCAACTAAATAATGAAAGAAAACCGCTAATAATAAATACTGCATGTCTGCCTTGGCTGCATAACAGGTGTATAGAGAGTGTGCATCGCTGTATCAACGTTTTACAGCACATATAAGCAACGGAGGCTAATTTATATAGTGCATGTAGGTCCAATCGTAGTGGTGGTACGAGTTTTCATGTGCGATCTTCATTCCTTCGTCCTCGGATACAAAGTTGCAGTCATTGCACTGGAAAACCGATCGAACGTTCAGCAACAGAGCCGGGTGCTTATTGCACATTGTTAGGCCAAAGTTAGTTGTAGTTATTAAAAGTGCAATGAGGCAACCGTCAAAAAAAAAAAGCTAAGTAGAAAAAGTAAGGAGAAAAACTTGTTGTTTAAACATTCTGTATTAGTAATGGCCAAAGCCCTGCGCTTTTATATACGATGCGCCTATTTGCAAGTCTACAACAAAATGGGGGAGGGCATGTACAGTGACTAGTCGGTGGAAATACGATCCGAAGCATAAAGCATGAAGGAGGGGTGTAGAAACTGGGTGTTCTTTGTGGGGGGCGTCTAAAAAAAAATTTCTTGCATATCAATAATCGGTTGGATACCCAAATAATGTCTGCTGAAGCTCTAGAAGACATCCGACATTACAAACAATGTTTTCTTTCGGCTACATGTGTGGTTGCGGCTGACGTTTATTGAAAAAAAGCAGTTTTTTTGGGCTATGCGGTGTGCACTACACCGAAAGCCAGGTTATTCTTTCTTTTCTGTAATGCACAAAATTATTTGTGGCAATAAAATTCCATGTTGGGCATGTACGTGGTGACCAAGGCATTTTGCACTTATAATTTAAGCATATGCAGTGGACACATGAGCAAACGAGAATGAATCAATAATCAAGAATCAAGCCAAGGCCATTTATGCATAATACATTTAGGCATATGCGAATACAGGCGGCAATACAAAACGTCAAACCCCCCAGTAAATACGTGCAATCAAGAATGGGAACATTCGAAACTATTGTTGCAGTCGGCTAGGTGCCAAACCACAATACAAACCTTACAAGTCATTGTGTCGGAACTATCAGAGTAGCGGATAAAAAATCAAACCGGTGTCCAGTTTAAATTCTGAAAAGGAGATTTCCAACTGGAATTATTTTGGTTTAATTTGCGCACACAGGTCCGTCGATTGCTTACACCTTGCGTCATACTTCTTTGTACGGCTAAAGCGGAAGTTTCCAATATGCCGGCGGTCAGACCATAAAAACCACTTAGTGCCGAGAAAAAGGGACATTTCTTGTTTTAGATTGCCCTTCTTATGTACGCATGTACGTTTCTTTTTTTGGATCCTTAACAGTAAACATAAAGCGCAAAGAGACATCCAATCTGCTGAAACAAGTAATTTATTCTCTTTCTACAGGATATTGCTCAAATTTTAAACCGAGAAATAAAACTCCGACTGGCGATTTGCAATTTTTTCTTGTTTCTGCTTGGCAATTATATTTATGTAATTTTTGTAGCTCCTATTGATTCTGGCTGGAAACAGGACGAATTAGAAAATCCTCATGCGCCTGCTGCTAATAAATACTGCATATCTAATGAATTTGCGTGCTTTTCTCAGGAATCGTTACAGTTTTTTTTTCCAGCAATTTGACCCAGTGAATCGCTTGAGCAATTTAAGTTGCTTTTTTTTGTGTATACAGAGTAAAAAAAGCGCTATACTCTGCAAATGTATTTGCGATGATCTCTTTGCAAATATGCATGCTGAGACAAGCGGTTTGCTTTTTTTTTTGATATCGTAATGCAAATGGCAGAAATAAATTGGTATGCATACCCTGCACCAACAAGTCACGTACTTCGCTGCCCAATGATATATTTATTCTCTCAAATCCTAGCTGCTAAAGCCAGCAAAACCCAATGATGACCGTACTCTGCACCTGCGCACACGTTACATACAGAAAGCGAAAAAAAAACAATATAAACAAAGCTGCAACGCTATTCACGTGCAGATGCCTTCTTTCAAGTGCACTAAATTCCCATCTCATCAGGAAACAAGCTTGAAAATTGCTAGACAATTAGCTGAGCAACTCAGTTGGGACATATGTTCTTAATCATTTTACCTTGCATTGTTTCTGTACATCAAAAAAAAAGTCTTTATTTCGTTGAATCTACTGGCTTGTTTCGCTTTTCAAGCTCTTGATCAACCAAGTCCTCGATGGTCATTTTGCTGGGAGGCATAGCACTTGTCGACATGCCAATGCCAATGCTTGTAGCCACCATCAGCGGGACCATCGTTCCTGTCGCAAGGTCCTTGCCTCGAGAGTCATTTGAAACGCTGCGCTTTCGGCGAGCCTTGTTGCTTCGCTTGCCTGCAGCAGCAGCAGCAGCAGCAGCAGCAGCATTCTGAGAATTCGACACAGGTTGCTGTGGCAGCTGCTCGTCATGCACAGGTGGCTGGCTATTGTTTGGAGATTGCGACATGGGATCATCAGCAACCAGAGTGTCTGGCGACTGCGTCTTGCCAAATCTAGCCCCAAATCGCAGCATTGACTGCTTTAGCTTGCTGTTAGGTGCGCCTGCAGCATCATCCTCGCTAGACGGATGTGTGGCAGCTGCATGGGCAGCCTCGTTCTCGCTGCCTGCAAGCTTATTGCGCAAGTTCTGCGCCGGCGGCTGCCACTCGAGGCTCTGTGGCTTTTTGTAAATGTCTTGTGTTACAAACGGAATCATCCACCAAATCAGCTGGTCCGGCACAAGCCGAAGTACAAGGCCCACGGGTAGCGACAAGAAGCCACCTGCAATTGAGAACCCCCAGTATTTGCCGCCCAGTGCCGTTGTTTGGAACGCTACGCCGCCCCACTGAACAATGATCACTTGGCCAATAACCGAAATCAGAATGATGCCCATGAAAAAGTAGTTGCGATGAAAGCCCTTGAAGCAGTTGAGCTCATTATGCAGAACACGGCAGTTGAACTCGTTGAATATCTGCATCCAGGCAAAGGTATTGAATACCAGTGTCCGCAACACGAGCATGTCTTGCGAGTTCTCCACCGTGTGCAAGTTAAAGATGTCGTCAGCCGCGTACAGGGTCAGGAAGCACACCACCACTTGCAAAATCGACTGCCCGATGATATGCTTCCACATGGTAAATGTAATCAGCGGCGAGCCTTGCTTCTCTGGATAGCGGTCAAGCAGGTTCAGCGTCGGCGGATCTGTTGCTAGCGCCAATGCAGCAAAAGTGTCCATGATCAAGTTGATCCACAACAGCTGAATCGCAGTAAACACCGATTTTTCCTCTGGGTCTGCTACCGACGACACAAATGCAATAAGCACAGCCGTGACGTTAACGGTGAGCTGGAACTGCAAAAACTTCTTGACAGCATCGTTTACAGTACGGCCCCACATACACGCCCGCACAATAGACTTGAAGTTGTCGTCCATTACCACAATCGACGAGGCCTCCTTGGCCACTTCAGTACCTGCGATGCCCATGCTAAAGCCAACATTGGCTGCTTTCAGCGCCGGCCCGTCGTTTGTACCGTCTCCAGTGACCGAAACTACCTCGCCGTGTGAGCGCAGCCACTCTACAAGCATGCGCTTGTCCTCGGGTGACGAGCGTGCCAGCACTTGCAACCGCGGAATAATAAATTCCATCTGCTCAGAAGTCAGCTTGCGGAACTTTGGTCCTTCCAGCACGATCCCGCCCATTCCCGGAGTGAATATACCGCACTGAGTGGCAATTGCTCTTGCAGTCAGCATATTGTCGCCAGTAACCATCCGCACAACGATTCCTGCATTCTGGCATCTACGCACAGCATCAGTGACTCCATCGCGCAACGGATCTTCAATGCCAAAGATACCCAGACACACCAGCCCAGCCGATTCACGCCATTCAACGTCAGACTCAAGCCGGGAAGAATTTGCCTCATCGAAGCTCTCGAAGTCGCGGTATGCTACGCCAATTGTGCGCAAGGCCCGCGAAGCGTAGTCAGAGACTGTGCGGCGCAAATCGCGCAACGTCTCTTCGTCCAACGGAAGCACCGGAATGGCCGGATTGTGTGCAAAGTCTGGTGGGAATCCAGTAACAATCGGCACTTCATCTCCCACGTCTGTCGTGTCTGAGCCAATGTTGTGTGAGGCATTGTAATGTGCGCTAAGCAAATAGGGTGTCCGGGACGACTCGCGAGATCCATCGCCGCTGTCCTCAACTATGGCATCCTCGTCATCGCTGCCGTGGTCTAGGTTGATTTGTGGAATGTCGATATGAGGGCTTTGCGGGGTCACATCGTATCCAGCCTCGCTTATGCTGTTGCCAGACGACGCTGTGGCGTTGCGGCTGTTTAGAACCTCATTATGGTCTTGTGTGTGGAAAGCGCCATCAACATCCACAATCCACCGGCAGCTCTGGATCACATTCTCGGGAGCCCCCTTGACATACAGCCGCCAGACCGTTTTTCCGTCTTCACGACGACGGATCTTGACCAGCGTGCTCATGGACTTGCGCTCCGAGCTAAATGGCCACACCTGCACATACTCATCCACGTCCTTGTCGCGCAGCTGCGTATAGTCAGGTGCGCCCAGCGATTCGGACCAGGCAAGCAGCGCAGTTTCAGTTTTAGACCCGTTGAACTTGTCTGCCCTCGACGGAATGCCAGCAGATTCGCTCACGGCTTCTTCGCGAGCAGCATCTAACTGTCCCTTTTTTGCACGCTTTTGGCCCAGCAGCCTACGCCATAAAGGTACCTTTTTGCCACTGGAGTTGCCAGTCAGCAGTTCGTCCCCTGAATCGGCATCGTCATTAGCATTGCCTTCCGCAGGAATAAAGGCAGTCGAGTTTACAGCAATCGCATCGTGGCACAGGTTTAAGATCGCTTGTGGAGCCTCGTCGCCTAGCTCAGATGTAGGCATAATCAGGTCGTCGTCTTCGCTAAAGTCGCTAAGATCCGAGAAGCTGGGCGAGACATCCGATACGGGCGTCAGTGCGCTAGAAGAGGAATTGCCTGAAGTACCAGCACGACACATACGGCGACGCTGCTGTCTTTGGCGACGGTTGCGCAGCCGTCTCTGTCTACGAGTTTCAGCTTCTAGCAAAGTGGGCATCACTGCCTGTTCAGGTGGCACAGCCCGGCCAGTCATATCAGTAACCAGGCCGTCAGCTGGCGGCTGCTTGGCCTTGCGCCGCTGCATTTCAGACGTTCCTGGCGGATACGAGCTAAACTGGAACTGGTCGCCGATACAGCCAGCAACAACCGTCATACGATTTTGCGTCAGCGTGCCGGTCTTGTCGGAGCAGATGGTAGTTGCATTGCCCATAGTTTCGCAGGAAGCGAGTACCCGTACCAAGCAGTTGTCCCTGAGCATACGCGTAGTGGCCACTGCCAGAGCCAGAGTCACTGCCAAAGGCAGCCCTTCAGGCACTGCAACTACCACCACAGTGACAGCCGAAATGATGATGCGCACAATGCTGTCTACTACCTTGGTTGCTTCGCGACTAACTTCGTCGCGGCCCAGCTTGACTGCATACTTTATAATGAGCACGATAAACATCAGCAAACCAGCAGCTCCGCCTAACTTGGCAATAAGCTCGGCCAGCCCGTTGAGCTTAGTCTGCAGAGGTGTAGGATCGTTTTTGGTCCGCAAGGACAAGAGTATTTTGCCGTAAAATGACTCTTTGCCCACAGCAACCACAACGCACCGGCCGACACCTTCAAGCACGCGACTTCCTGATATTAAGAATGGATCCGCTCTTTTGCTAGAGCTGGTCTTTGTACGCTTTTCAGCTGGTGCTACAGCAGTTGGCCCCAGTGAAGGCTGCTGCAAAAATCCCACGCCATTTTCGGCATCCTTGATGTCGTCAACCGCTGTAACTACTGTCTTGGGCATGTCGTTTTCGGCATCCGTAGAGTCATCGGCATCAACACCAGACTGATATTCGTTGTCCATTGCTTCAATCTCATCGGGCTTGTTGTCAAGTATCCTATTAGCATAAGCACGCTGCTCCTGGCGCCGGTTCCGCAGCTCAGCACGACGGCGCTTGCGGCGGTTCTTACGATCCGCTTGGTACTTTTCTACTTCTTCCATCCGGCTCTTTTTCATGGCGTCGCTTTCGCCAGTTACCGAACTTTCATCGCATTTCAAGTTCGATGAGCCAATGACCACACCGTCTGCGCACAAGATATCGCCAGGTTCTATATGCATAATGTCGCCCACCAAGATGCAGTTGGTAGAAATTAGCCGCTCTTGACCATCGCGTGTAACCCGCACACGGCGGTCGTTCTTCTTTGCGTTGAGCTTGCGAAACTGCTTTTCCTTCTGGTAGTCGTTGATCGAAGCCACTAGCGTGACTACGGCAATAGCAACGATAATAGCAAACCCCTCGACCCAGTGCACGTCCTGGCCATCTTCTACGGGATCGCCGGTAACGCGCACATCCTGATATATGCCAATCGCCAGCGATACAATTGCAGCAACAATAAGCAGAATGAGCATCTTGTCGTGCAAGGCGTCCCACACCAGACTCAGAAACGACTGCGATTTAGCTGGAGGCAAAATATTGACGCCGTACCGTTCGACTCTGTCTGCATAAAGCTTGCGATCTGTGTCAAATTCGGCCAACCACTCTGCATCGCTCGTGCCTTGCACAGCAGCCAGCTCTTTAGCCAGCTCAGCATTTGCGGATTCGACAGTTGAAAGCTGTGCCATGCTAGCCGTATCATCTGTATCTTTGCTGGACGTTGTCGGCACAATCCCCATTTCGCTCGTGACATTGAGTAACTGCAGCAATCTGTCAGTTCCACCAAGCCTTTGCAGTGCCGATAGGTCTTTGTCGGCTACCATAGTTGCAAGTGCGCCTGGGTCGCCATCAGCAATGTCTATTGACGCTGTCTTATCATCGCTGGGTAACGAGGCTGGCTGTGAGTTTGTTTCTGCAGGCGCTGCGCTATCTGTGTCCCTGTTTTTGGCAGCACCAGTAAAAAACTTCATGACCATGCTGTGTGAATACGCGCTTGTCTATTGTTGTGCAGTAAATTGAATGCGCCAAAACGAGCGAACAATAAGCAGAGCACGTCACAAGGCGTCTGCCAGTCGAGCACTACATGAAATGAAGTTAGTCTGTATGTATGCTAGTTGACAAGATAAGCAAGTCAATGTTTCGGAATATGTGCTTTAATCCGCAGTGTCTGCAGCAACAGCAAAAGCAGCTATATGTTTGTACAAAAGCGGAAAATAGAGACTTTGAGATCGGACATGGAAACACTTACCGTATTATGAATCTTTTGGTAAATATAGCGCCTGTAGGATATGCAGCTTTGTCGGTCTGTGTATCGACAGAGGCAGTCTGCTGAAAGACAATAAAGTGTAGTGAAGGTTTGAATTCGACTAGCTGAGATAAGGGTAAAAGGGTGGAGAAAATGGAGAATGAATATTAGCACCTACACAATAAAAGAGGAGATAAATACAGAGTGCTTGGCATAACAACAGACCTTTTAAAGAGGAAAGGTGAGGTTGGGCGAGCAAGACGATTTGTCCGCAAGAAGGGCAAAAAAGAAACAATGAAAAGAATGCAGAATGTGCTAATAAGAAGCTTCTAAAAAGAAGCCGGCAGCTTAGTGTTTATTTGCTGCGAGAAAATACAGTTGAATGGTCCGCAAAGATTCTTGTGCTTTGTGACACCGGGGGCCTTCATTTCCCGAGAACAGCGGTTCCCGAGATTGCTTGGCAGATGCTGTTTTAATGTGTGGCGAAAAAAACACAAGATGAGGACACAAAAATACACTCCATCCGCAGCCTTTTCTCTTCCCCCTCATCTTTGTAGCTGAGTGGGGGCGATTTTTCTTTGCGCTGGATTGACCAAAACACCTTATTTACACCGGCTCTTTGAACACATGTGTTCTACAGTAGTGTTCTTTAGTTGTATCATACAGAAATAACTGCACTGCAATGCTTGCCCCCAAAGCATCATTTGGCATGTTTCTAGAAAAGCACTAAATATGTAACAGCGCGTAAATAACAAGCCCCCCTTTCTTCCTGAAGCGCCTTCTATAGAAAGCCAAGCTCCTTTGCCACATTCAATGTGGAGTATTTCTAATCAGCTTGTGTGTGCTGCATCAGATCAACTCATCTAGTTTGTCATGTGATCTGCGCAATAAAGATAATTTCCGTAAGCGAAAATTCCCACTCTTTTGCTTTGTCTAAAATAAACACTTCAGTTCTCAAGCATGTCGGCCTTTGCTTCCAAGGGGTTCAATGCCGGTGCGTACCTGGCACTGCGGCCCAAATACAACGAAAAGTTGATGAACTGGATTGTCAGCTACCACTCGGGTCCACAAAACACCGCTGTCGATGTTGCCTGTGGCCCAGGGACCTTTACCGTTGATCTGGCTGCTAAATTTAAGCTTTCAATCGGCTTGGATCCGTCGCCAAGCATGATACACTCTGCTCAAGAGCACGCTCAAGCGCAAAATATATCCAATGTCGAGTTTAAGCAAGGATTTGGCGAGAGCCTGCCGTTTGAATCAGACTCTGTCGACCTGATTACTGTTATGCAGGGCGCACACTGGTTCAAGATTGATCAGTTTCTTGATGAGGCGTTACGCGTTTTGCGTCCTGGCGGAACACTAGCCATGGTTGGATACGACTATCCCGAAATTGCTGACTGGCCAAAGGCAATGAATGGGCGGGATTTTGCTCGCAAGCTGGCTACCGACAACGACTTGCTTTGTCGCTACTGGGACAGCGGATTCAAGCTGATTGGGCAGGCATACGGACCATATGCTAAAAGCATAATGCAGCAGCAGAAATTCAAGGATGTTTGCCACGTATGCTATCCCAAAGAGTTGCTAAACGTCAACCCTGACATGAGCATTTTGCCAGAGCCATGGATTGACTCAAAATCAACGTCGCTAGACACATTCAGGGAATATCTAAAGACGTGGTCGGCGTATAAAAAGTGGAAGGATGAAAACCCGGCCACGGCAGACATCATTGACAACTACTTTGACAGCGCACAAGCACAGCACTCACTGACGGGTCAAGAAACCGCCCAAATTGAATGGTCGCATTTTGCTATTGTTGCCCGCAAGCCCAAATAACCACCCGGAGAATTATTTCTCCGAACATGCTGTTTTTCTCTATAAAGTAAACTAAATTTATGCGGTTTGTGTGTCATTTTGGCAGCCAACTCCGCGGTCTATTTGAAATTCCAGACGCTAATGCGCTTGAGCGGCTTTCCTGAAAAATCTATATAAAGTCGGGGCTGGAAGGACTGAATCAATTATTACTAGTATCAATATGGCATCATCCACTCCTCCCGTATACGAAGCAGACCGGTATCAAGCTGATCGGCCACGCTACAAGAGCTCACTGGTAGAAACCATACTGGCATTTCACAAGCGCGATAACCCAGATGCGGCCACCGACCTTGTGGTTGACGTAGCAACCGGCACGGGGATATTTGCTCGACAGCTTGTTCCTCACTTCAAAACGGTCATTGGCACTGATATTTCTGAAGCAATGCTTGGAAGTGCACGCAAGGCAGATCCGAACCAGACAATCGAGTATGTTCAAGCGCCGTCAGAAGATCTGGCGTTTTTGAAAGATCATTCGGTAGATGTTATTACAGCTGCCACTGGTGCGCACTGGTTTGACGTGGGCAAGTTTGTTGCCGAAGCCAAGCGGGTGCTTAAGCCGTCAGGAACTTTGGCTATCTTTGGATACCCGGGATTTGCGCATTTTGTCGATTATCCCGAGTGTGACCGACTCCTCAAGAACTGTGGATTAGGAGAAAGCAGGCTTGGGCCCTTTTGGGCCCGTGGCCGTGAGGTCCTGGTCAATGGGTATCGAGACTACCATAAACAGCTAGCTTGCACTGGGTGGACCGGTATTCAGCGCAACATCTATCCCGAGACCATTGAGGGCGAGCCGTCAGCTGAGCTTGTACCCATTCTGGCAACAGAGCCCAACATTATGGATTTTGAAGTAACCTGGCGAATCCTACAAAATTTCCTGCTCACTTGGTCGCCGCTTGCCTTATACCAAAAGCAGTACCCAGGGCGTGAGAATGCGGCTGAGGAAGTTGTCCGTGAGATGATGGCTGCAGCTGGATCCACCAATATGAATGAGAAGCTCCGTCTCCAGTGGGAGGAAATTCTTCTCATGTGCCATCCGCCGCACTAGAAACAATTAATAATTTTAGTCTCATGGGTTTGAGAACAACAATAGTGATTTGGCAGGAATCGAATGAAATGGAATTTATAAACCAAGGAACTCGGTCAATGAATGCTCGCTAATACCTTTTTGCTAAATGGCTTTTACTGAAACTTTCGGTTCTGAAGAAGACTACAAGGATGCTTCTCCCGAGGAGCTGCGCCTGTACTATGCAAGCAAGGCATCGGTGATCCCGCATCATAGCACTCCAACTGTTCCGCCAGCAATTTCCAAGATTTATAAGCAAAATGCTGCGCAGTATGGCTTGTTATCGCTTATGGCTGTTTCAGAATACCAAGGCATGCTGCAAAACTTTGTGATTGGGTTAATTGGGGCCAAGAAGATATTGGAAATCGGCCTGTTTACAGGAGCTTCGGCAATCTTCTTTGCCACTGGACTTGCACGCAATGGAATAGCTGGCCAGCCAGACAGCAACGGATATCGACCAGTCATCAGCCTGGAAGTCAGCGAGGAGTACGCTACCGTTGCTCGCAAGAACTTTGCTGATGCCAATGTGGAAGACTACATTGATGTAATGGTTGGCGATGCTCATGAAAGCCTGGCAAAGCTAATCGACCAGAAATTCGACCTGATATTCATCGATGCAGATAAAAAATCGTACCTGGACTACTATAAAACAATCATGGATAATGAGATGCTGTCAAAGAAGGGGTTAATTATTGCCGACAATACCGCGTTTGACTGCGTGACTCGGCTGATAAATGCGCCTGTTCCGGTAGAAAACAATGCACCAATGCTCGATATGCCTGAAAGCAATCATTCCGAGTGGAAAGAAACTGGCAAGGCACTACACGAGTTCAACGAGTATATCCGCCAGGATCCCCGTGTAGAGGTTGTGATGCTGCCATTGTTTACTGGAATCACATTTATACGCCTGTTGTCTAGCTAATTATATAAACTGCCGCTGCTTTGCAATAAACTAAACCGTGCTAAGAGTACCCTTTTGTTATCTGAATAACATGCTGCACCTGTCATAGCTTGCAAACAGGGGGTTCCATTTTCCTTTTCTTGGAGCCAGATCAACATTCTGGTTCTGGGATGCCTCTGTATTTCGTTGAGCCTTATATTCCTTACAATTTAATTTAGTACCCAAACCTTCCTGTTTCAACGTGACTAATACCGAAAAACATTTGATCTGGAAACGCAATCAGTCATCGACTAAAAGGGCTTTGAGAAAAATGAGGATTTGTTTATATAAAGAGGGTTTTTATACAAGGTTTTTTTTTTTGGCTTCTTGTCAGAGGAAAATGGAACCGGATTCGGACCCGAGTTCAGGCCCAATTTCTTCAACTGGCAGAACGCCTTTGTATAAATACCCAATGCTTACTCTAAATCTTTCTCCACTCAATTGGCTTGGTGGTGCGCATTTAGCTGGTTTGATGTATACAGTACATCCAATATGTAGACTTGTTAATAGCCATGGTTTTTAAAGTTAAAAGATTGCTGAGGACTGTGACGTTGATAGCATACATAGACTGGGAATAGATATCCCTTTATTTGTGCTTGCAAATGGTTGTATTGCAAATACCAGTCAAGCCCTGAACTATAATAGTTTAATGCCTCGGTATGAGCACTAGTTACCCGATTGCTCAAAGGCTGTATTGCTGGAAAATAGTGGCTACTGGTTTGGGCTATCATAGGAGAGAAATGACGGGTTAAATCGCTAGATATTAAAATAGTAGTGCTTTGGCACTGGGAGATCATTGTGCAGGCTACAGATGGCTGAAACATCTGCCGAATGCTGTAATGCGCTCAATAAAAAGAATTAAGGATATGCCTGGATTATCTGTGAAACACATTATATGGCAATGTAGAGGTTGTCCCTGCCGATCTACCATGTTAAGTCAATGCACAACCTCGGCTCTTCTGGCTGTATCTCAGGCTGAGGGCCTCAGGTAGTCGATGGCCAACTCAATATAAAAAAGCAGCATCTAACAGCTGCTGGCACTCTCTTGTTATAGCACCTCGAGTTGGGCTGCCTGTACCTGTCGCTCCCAGGCAGTACGCTGAGCCAGGGCTGGAAAATAAAAACTGAGCTGAGCCGATACCTCAAAAATGGGCAGTAAAAACGATGTTCAAGCGAGCTCTCTTAGCTCAGTCGGTTAGAGCGACGTGCTAATAACGCGTAGGTCACAGGTTCGACCCCTGTAGAGAGCATTATTTTTTTCCCGTGTGGTACGGAAGGGGGG
Organism: Coemansia sp. RSA 1250; assembly: GCA_027578955.1. Lineage (NCBI taxonomy): Eukaryota > Fungi > Kickxellomycota > Kickxellomycetes > Kickxellales > Kickxellaceae > Coemansia > Coemansia sp. RSA 1250. Next base: position 120,299 of record JANBTS010000035.1, on the reverse strand, counting down.
ACCCACAAGCTATGCAGGGATGCTGAGGAACGCTAAATGCATCCCTTCTTCTTTTTTATGTTTTTATTTTTGCAGAGATGATTGTTAAGATATGCGGTGTGCAGACGGTGGAGGCAGCGGAGGCAGCGGCAGCGTCGGGAGCAGATGTGGTGGGGATGATTTTTGCGCCGTCGCCACGGCTGATAGACATTGCGACTGCACAGGAGATCGCAGAAGCAATAGTTCACACAACCAGAAATGCGGCAATATCAGTGGGCAGTAGCACTTCGGCAGAGGGTGCGTATTTCAAGACGCAGATGCAGCAGGTGTTTGGCAAGGGCAGAAAGCGGCCACAGCTCTGTGGAGTGTTTCAGAACCAGCCGGTGGAACACATTCTGGATGTGGTGTCAAGGGTGCCGCTGGACCTTGTGCAGCTGCATGGGAATGAGCCGGTGGAGCTGGCCAGGCAGATACCAGTACCGGTGATCAAGGTGTTCCACATCGACGACGGATTCGATATCGACCAGGCTGGCGAGCTGCTGCAGACAGATTGCCACTCGATAATTTTGCTGGATACCAAGGTGGCAGGGCAGCAGCAGCAGGGCGGGCGGGGCGTTAGTTTTGACTGGACAATTGCTCGCAAGCTGGCAGACAGAGGAGTGCCGTTCTTGATGGCAGGAGGGCTGACGCCCGACAATGTGCAGGAGGCGGTTCAAGTGGGAGCGCCATGGGGCGTTGATGTGTCAAGCGGAGTTGAAACAGACAAGGTGAAAGACAAGGCCAAGATGATGGCGTTTGTTGACGGCGCCAGAGGGGGGAAAAGGGAGATTTAATTATCAAGAATACATAGAAAAATAGAGGTGGCTAAACGACAGACTGGGCACTATGGTGCCATTTGAATGCCTGAATAATGCCGTAGTAGTGGGTGAGAGCAGCGAGAAAGACCAGGCAGTGGAACAGCTGGTGCGAGTTGCCGACAATGTCAAAGAGGCCAGGGTACCAGCGCTCAGGGATGTTGAAGGCGTACAGCAGGGTGCCGGCAGCATACAGTGTAACCATGCCCAGTATGTAGTACAGGCCGATAGAGCGGGCAGAGGCAGCGATTCCGTGGGCGAAAATATGGTGGCACACGGGAACCACGCCCGACAACGAAATGCAAAAGAACACAACGGGACGCAGCCAGCGCAGGCTGGGCTTTTGCAGATGCGGCGAAACACTGACAGCCACGCCGGCAACGCACAACGAAACAATCATCGACATATACAATAGCATCAATGCTTGCGATTCAAAGTACCCGTAGTACAAGCCAGGCAAGAACGAGCCTAGAATCAGCACCAGAATGCCAACAAAGTCGCATTTTAGCCATGCCACATGGTGCTTGTGCGAGTGGCACGAAAACGTGTGGTATAGTGTCGATAGAGCAAAACAGACGCAGGCGCTAAAGATATAGCCATATAGCACCAGATAGTCGCCCCACGACGCACGGCCTGGCGAAATGGCTGCCGGCAGCAGATTGAAGTTTGTGCTCACCGCCAGCCCAGCAAACACCACCAGCGCTGCCAGATGCGTCAGCACGTTGCCCGACTCGTTGTGCACGTAGGTCATGGAGCGCAAGCATGCCGAGTATGAGTAGCATAGCTTGCGGTATCCTGAAATGATGAATGTGTCGCGTAGAAACTCGGGCACTTCGTCGATCGTCGTGGTGTACTTTGGATGTCCTGGCGCAAATAGCGGCTGGTAGACCAGCTTGGGCAGCTTGAATGCCGCTGCTTCTGAGCTCGCCCCGCTTGCCGCCTTGGCCTGGATCATGGTGGTATCGAGCTTGGGCTCCGGCGATTCGCGAGAGCGAAGCTTGAGAAGCCGTGGCGCCTTGGATGCCACAAGCGGTGCCTCTTCGGTGGCCTGCTGTTGCAGCGGAAATTGCTCTGCTGTCACTGCTGCTGCCATGGTACCCTTAAAGCGTCTATGGTGTTGGCTTTGCTGGGGAGAGCGGGAGATTATATTTTACAGACTACGGGTAGCAAGGCTGTATATGTGCAAAGCCAGCTTAAAGTCGATTATAGCCAAGAAAGAGTGATAAATAGAGCACAAACACCTCCAAGAAGAAGAAAATGCGAGTGGCATTTGATAAAGCGGAAACTTTTGTGTACTTTTTTGGGGGGTTGCACAGAATCAGGAAAAAAAACTTCTATTTCCTGATTAATTCTTTTTGAGTAATGGTCCTGTCGCAGCGCATATCACCGCCAGCAGCTACATCGCCACACCCAGAAAGCGCAAAGGACCAGCTGCTGGCAAACACAGCTGATTCCAAGCCTGCTGCGTATGCACGGCGACACCTGCGGTGGGACGAGCTGCCGCCATGGATGCGGGACAACCAGTACATTCTAAGCGGCTACCGGCAGCCCACAAACTCGTTCCGCAAGTGCTTTGCGTCGTGGCTCTACGTACACAACGAGACCGGCAACATCATGACGCATGCAATCGGTGCTCTGGCCTTTCTGGTCCTGTGCTTTACAGTTACGCGCGGGCTGCTGCTCGAGTTCTCCACGGTTGACTGGCGCGATGTAGCCACGCTGTATGCGTTTCTGCTAGGCGCTGTGGGCTGCATGGGTCTATCAGCGCTGTTTCACACTGTCACCTGCCATTCCCAGTCGGTCCAGCGCGCATACAACAAATGCGACTATGTGGGTATCGTGCTGCTGATCGTGGGCTCGTGCGTGCCGGTATTCTGCTACATGTTTTATTGTCACGTGCGGCTGAAGCTGGCGTATTTGTCCCTGATCTTTGCCCTGGGCGCTTTGACCATCACCGTGGTGGTGGCTCCGCGCTTTGGCACGCCCGAGTATCGGCCTCTGCGTGCCGCCACCTTTGTTGCTCTGGGCTTGTCGGGCATTGTGCCTGCTCTCCATGCTGCGCTGCTGTTTGGCTGGGAATACACCATGAATGCCGTCCAGGTCCCGTATATGCTGATGATGGGCGCAACGTACATTGCTGGCGCAACTATATACGGCGCCCGCGTTCCTGAGCGCTGGTGGCCCGGAAAGTTCGACTATTGGCTGCATTCGCACCAGATCTTCCATATCTTTGTCGTGGCTGCTGCCGTCTTCCACTATATTGGCGTTGCCCGGGCCCTGCGCTGGACTCATTCGGTTGGCGTGGAACTGTGTCCGGCATAGACTACCCTTTATAGAGCCACCCCCCAATCAGACCGAAGCTTCATTTTTGTCCGTGTTTAGTAGAAAACGTTTCTTGTTCCGCTCTGGAACAAGCTAAACATGTGCGTATAGCGGAATTGCTGCCAATCCCAGGCTTCTTTTCTTTCTCCGTTGGTGAACAAGAAGCTCGATCGCTCTCTTTTCTTAGCACTGTGGCTGAGGAAAGAAAGTTATTCTTTTGTACATAGACCAACAATGGGCTCAGTTACACTACCTCTTTTGCTGAAGAGTCTATTTAGCTTTCTTTTTTAATTATTACTCGAATAGAATTGTGCTCTGTTTCAAGCTGGCTGTGCTAAAGAAGCTGCGATATCCCACGAGCTTATGCTTCTTTTTTGTCTCCACATTCTCAAAGTATCTAAGCTCTTTTTTTGTTTCTTTATCAGACACTGTTCCATATATATAATGGACGCACTTGAGGGACAGAGCCAAGACCGTAGAGCAACCATCTCGTGTATAGCAGACTTAAACTCACCCCTGTACACGTGGGATTTGTCGAGTTTAAGCGGGTCTCAGCAGTCATGGGTTGCCACTGCATCGCAGCAGATACGGTCGCTCCACCACCGCTTTAGCCTCAGGATGTCTACACCCAAGCTTCGACGACAAAGCATCAGCCACTCGCCTCATTCCCTCGAGCAGTGTGAATGCTGCCATTGCAACGAACTATTCGCATCCATTCGTCGTTCCAAACTGCTTGCTAAGAAAACTTCTGCCGACGGCTCATACTCTGAATACAGCAACACATCATGGGAAGCCGACAATAAGATCAGCACGGTTATCTGTAACGCCAATGAAGCGAAGCAACTCATGTCGGTATTTCAGATCCCTGCATACATGGTCGAGGCATTTATCTGGGACTCATACCGTCCCCTGTGTTTTTCAGTCAAAGACTGCGTACTTTCTTGGTTCTATGTGCATTCAGAGCTGGGCAATATTCTGACTCATTTATGTGGTGCGGTTATCTTTTTTGGTTTGGCACTGGTCACTGGTCCTCTGGTAGTTCCAGCAGCAGTTCGGGAGCGGAATAGCACAGCCAAGGCATCGGCTGCAGACTATATTATAGTCTACACCTATATAGTGGCTGTTTTGTTCTGTCTTGCTGCCTCGGTTGCTTTCCACACGCTTGCTTGTCATTCGCAGCACAAGCACTTCCACTCGTTACGTTGTGACTTTATCGGCATACTTGTGCTTATCGTGGGCTCGTTTGTCCCAGTCGGATACTATGGGTTTTTGCATTCTCGAGGCATGCTTATAGGGTATATGACTATGTTTGTGTTTATCGGCGTAGTTGGTGTTGCTGTTTCAGTTATTTGCCATGTGGAAAACCCCAAACGAGCACGGTGGAGACCGGTGATTTTTATGGGCATTTCAGGCGCCGGGCTGGTCCCGGTAATCCATGCTGCGGTGCTGAGTGGCTACGATAAAGCCGTAGATAAGATTTCTCTGTGGTATGTTATCGGGATGTGTCTGCTGTATATTACAGGCACTGTTATTTATTCGTTCAAACTTCCTGAACGCTATCGCCCCGGCAAACACGACGTGTTTCTGCATTCTCACCAAATTTTTCATGTATTTGTTGTTTTGGCCGCTACTCTTCATTATGTTGGTGTTGTTCGTGCTCTTTCATGGGCTCATGCAACGCCTGTATGATTGCATTATTGTATTTATTTCACTACTTTCTTTCAAATTAAAGACTTGTATTGCAAAGGAAAAAGCACTACAGTCCTACTTATTCTATTGTGTCAATAAATGGCAAAGTGCTTATTTATTAGCTGAATAATTCTATACCTGGCCTAATGAAAAAATAGTTTTGTTACCTACATGCTCCCAACTAGCTTATTAAACTTGTCATTTGAAATAGCTGTTTCCAAGTCTTGTTTTTCCAATAGCTCCTTATAAAATGCAATTCCAGCGCCATTTGGCTTCCATCAAATTGGGCACACTCGCCTAATGTCAAACTATCGGTTAATTCATGGCCGCCTACTGGATGTATCAATGACGAAATATGGGGATGCGCAAAAACTCCCTCTTGAACGCCCGCTACATCTTGTTTCATGCCGTAAAAACAGACAATCATTAAACATCTTAACCCAAGCTATAACCAGGTCGGAAGCTACTTCAACTTGTACTAAAACTGCCTATAGTCACCTCTCCCATTGCATAGTGTTTGCTTTTAGGGCCCAGGCAGAGGTGAACCATAGGAGTTAACTTGACTTGAATGTTTACGGCATAAAATATGTCAGTAGAGTATTCACATAATATGGTTATAATAGATACTTCCCAAAGAAAAACCAAAATAAAAAGCTTGAAGAAAAAGAAAAGAAAACGAGGAGAAAGAGCACATTTTATAGCTCAAATTATAGAAAAACATGCTAGGCTTCATATTATACTAAAAAATAATATAATTTTTACCATGGATAGCAACAATATCACTAAAGCACATGTTGTGAAAGTTCCCCTACAGGCGGTAGGGTGGAATGAAGACCCATACGAACAACTCAATAGCCATGCCGTAGAAGTTAACAAAATAGCGACCTATACATTTCTGTTTGCCAAGTGGACATCTTTGAGAGGGCTTGAGAACCCGACATTCTGAATCGACAAGTGAATCAATCAGGATTTCTTTAAAGATGCTTTTTTTATATCTAATCGGATTTAATGAGTGTACGGCAAATGCAAAAACTCAAGGCAGACGAGTTGTTATACAACGCCATCTACACAATTTCCGAATAGCAGCAGGAATCGGAATATTTAATCTTACAAGCGGATCGATGGCTGCGGGATACAAAGCGATTACTATTAAAAATGCATACATAAATAATGTAAAGATGCATTTTGGCGACCATTTACGCCATGTGCTAAACCTCCTTACGACCAAAGAGGAGCTGAAGAATAGCTATCCGAAGGGAGACAAAATCGACCTAATTTACGAGAAGGTCAAGGCTTTACATTGCAAGCTACGTCTGTCCTCATATTCTAATCAGGAATAGGCTGATGCTCGACTTGTTGGAAGCCTAGGGGATAAGTTTCAGGATAAACCGCAGCATCAAGGCCCAATTTTGATCCCTTGGACTAGATCCCATATGAAGCGTAATGAGCCCATTCGAGGTGTCGGAATGCGCGATATGCTTCGTAAGGATGGATTTGCAGTGTATTTAATCGATGAGCACCTTATATCATCACTGTACCCATTATGTTTCTCTCCTACCGAAGTATCCTTTAAACGGCCCGGTCCAAAACCAAGCAAGAAACAAGCCAAAGAACCAGACAAAAAACCCAAGCAGTATTATGATAATGGTTTGCTGTAGTACACAGAATGCACTGTGGAACTAGAGGACAGAACAGATTATCGCGAATGGAATCTGGATTTTGTTGCAGTCTGCAACTTCCGCACTATCCTTCAAAGCATTTGTCAAGGTAAAAGGATTCCTGAACATTTCAAGCGAGGCACAGAAGGGATGAAGCACAGTCTAGCCGAATCATCAAGCAAGGCAAAAAAGAGAGCTCGCAAGTAAAGTTTTTTTTTTTAGCTGATAATAGTTTGTTTACAGTTTGCATACTCTTACTCTTTAAACATTAGGGTCTTGTGCTTTTCTAGCTCATTTTTCATAAATATATACTGCAGCCTTGTTCTTTATCCTTAAGTTTTAGCAAGGCAAGAGGTGACTTTATAACCACCGGGTTTAATGAATTGTTTACCATGTGAGAAACATGAGGCTGAGCATTGTCATGATATAGTTACTAAGCAACTGATCGCCATTACAGTAAAACTTTACATTACCGCACATGTCCTACCACACATACACCCTACTGAGTGCAGTTATGCCCATGGGCTAGCTAGAAACATGAGTGCAAATAAAAGTCCATATTATGAGAAACCATTGCATATTTTTACACGGAAATAGATTTTTATAAAAACTTTATGGCACCACTATATATATTCTCCATTTGATGAGCTTGCAAACTCATTATTTGAATAAAATTTTTCGCCGGAACGCCATAAATTGTATAATTCTTTCCATGGTATATGGGGCTAAATTGTAGACAAAGTTGTACTTTGGTTCATCCATATCTAACAAAAAAAGATTAAAAATAAGAAGAAAAATAAGGCTAAACTAACAGGGAAAATGCCTGTTTTTATAGTTCCCCGTTTAGTCTTTACAACCCTTCTACACCTCATTTAACCGCTAATGGACAAAGGATTCTTTTTTCCAAAAAAGCAAGACTTTGGATGTAGAACTGACTAGGAAATTATCATCACCTCCAAAGAGTAAAAAAAAATGAAAGCACTACATACTTTCGATTAATCTCGTGAATTCCTCGTCAGATAAATTAAAACACTCTACGGACTGGCATGATCAATTCAAGTTAACCACAAGTTCTAGCATTTCTTTATTTTAATCCAGTACAGTGGATAAAAGTAGCTCTCTGGTTAGCTCACAACCGTTGACACTTTGGACAAACAGGCCTATTCCGTTTGCATGCTCTATATCGTGAGAAACCTCTGCAAGCATCTCTAAAAACCCTTCAACAGTTATATCTTTGGGAAAGATGGTTGAACTCCTCTATATTCTTAGACCAGTTTAAATGTATGTGGTAAATCAGGCTGCCCATTATTATTAGAAGATTGAAGAAACCGTAAAAGATAGAGATGCCAGAGAAGGGGGAACTTCTCGCCACTTTATAAGCGATTCATTTACACGTTGCAAGTCGGCACCACTCTGTCCATATTAAAATTCTATCAACCCAACGGTTTTCTTGCAAAAGAATCCCTCTCGCACAGCTTGAGCTTTTACTGCTTGCAGTTTTCCCAGCGCAATCACAAGATAAACTCATGCGTTCATTTTCTCGCTCATGCCGATAACCTCTTTTGTTTTCTTGTATTATTTTTTATGAAATGGCGGTGCCCTTTATTGCACCAATGAATTACGGACGGACAAAGGCGTCTCGTCCGCACCGTTTCGCATACGACTATGGCTCAGTCGACCCGGGAATGTACGCGCCAGCCTCGGACCGTGCACGGCCCAAACGAGCGCCCAAGCGCACTCTAGCATACCGCATTCCCTTGCCCGACGAAAAGAACGCTGAAACAACAAATGCGACTGGGCATGTTCTTGGAGTAAACGCGCTGGCGCTGACAAAGACAAGCGGAAAAACGGGAGGGCAGCTGGTTTCTGGCGGACGAGATGGAGTTGTCAAAGTGTGGGACTTGAATATCCCGCAGCACAGCTGCCAGGCAGGCGATGGGTGGGCAGTAGACCATGACGAGATTCAGCAAAACCGGCCGCACACAGCACAGAGAGCATCGCACCAAGTGCATGCGGACTGGATCAACGATGTGGTGACAGTTAACGGCGGGCGCACGGTAATAACGGCATCCTCAGACCAGACAGTTCGAGCATGGACGCCAGGCATAAGGCCTCACTTGATAGGGTCGCATATGGACTACGTCAAGGCACTGTCATTTAGCGAGCACCGCAACTGGGCGATTAGTGGAGGTCTAGATCGGCAGATTCGCGTGTGGGATGTAGCAGAAACCCGCAGTGGGCCGATATGCGCGCTCGGCGGGGCGACTGGGGCATTGTCTGTATATACGCTGGCATGCAATACGCAGGGGTCGCTGGTCATTTCAGGCTCGCCTGAAAAGACCATCCGCGTGTGGGACATCCGCGACGGACGGCCACTGACTGCGCTGACCGGACATACAGACCATATTCGGGCAGTTTTGCTCTCTGAAGACTCCGAGTTGGTTCTATCTGCATCGTCAGACTCAACTGTCAAGCTGTGGAGCATGCGGATGCGGCGCTGTCTGTCAACGTTCACTCAGCACAGTGTCTCTGTGTGGGCTCTCAGCTCAACGCACCCTCGCTTTCAAACATTTTACTCGGCTAGCCGGGATGGGCTGGTGGCAAAGACCGCTGGCGCTGGCATGCATGAGGACTCAGTGGCCTGTGTGGCAGTTGCCAAGGAATCTCAGGGAGTAGTCAAGCTGGCAGCTCTGGATGATACGTATATTTGGACCGCCACTAGGGGCACTCGACTTAACCGGTGGCTGGATGTCGATATGAGCCCACAGAAGCTGCCAGAGATAGCACAGCGGTCACGGCTGGATGCCGGTAGTGGACTTGCACTCGACCTGGACCATACAGGCCACCGACGTAACCGCACGCTAGATAGCGCTCATATGCGGCCCATGTCAAGTGCATCCGCCGCTGCTGTATCGCCGGTGATTATTGCTATGCAGGCAGAACAGGTGCGACGTGGCACTGCACACGAATCCGATGGCGATGATCAGTATTACAATGCACACTCTCGTCAGACTTCCAATGGTGAAAACCCACCCTTGATTTCGGAGATGCTGTCAACAAATGGCAACGGAAAGCAAGCGCAGCTGCCAGCTCCAATCAGTATTCCTGGAAGCACATCTAAAACAGCAGCAACAGCTGAAACGCCTGGAGTATCAAAGGCGCTGACAGCAGATCAGAACATTCCAGATGCGGAAAACGTTGTTCCAGTATGTGCAGAGCCGGATGAGTCGATCTGCGGGCGGCACGGACTTCATCGGCATCTGGTGCTGCCCAATCGGCGTCATGTGCTGGCTCAGGACACAGCAGGGCGCATTTCGCTATGGGACATTTTGCTATGCCGGCGGATTCACGAGTTTCCAGATGTAGCAAGCAGCGAGTCATGCTTCCCGGGAATTGGCGGGCGCGACTTTGACACAGTGGCAGAAGCCATGGCGGCAGATCCCGAGTCAGTCAATTCGTGGTGCCATATTGATACGCGAACTGGCGTGCTGACGGTACATTTGAGCGAGGGGCAGGTGTGGGATGCTGAGGTGCATGTGGACGAGGTTGAGGGGGTGCCTCCAGAAGCAATCCGTGCCATGGGCGACCATGAACGCGTGAATATTGGACAGTGGATGTTAAAGCGGCTGTTTCTGCCTTATGTGCGTGCTCGTGTCAAGCGTGGAATGCTGTCTTCTGCAGATGCTGCCTTGCTTAACCGCTGGGCGGCTCAGGTACCGGCAGCAGAAGTGGTTCCAGCACGGGCTGCTCAGCGTCTTAATGCAGTACCTACCACGTCAACGTCTCCGAGTGCAGCTTTACCAACAGCAGATAATAGCGAGGGCAGCCAGCCACAGCCATGTGCTGTGTCACCACTAGAGGCCACAGCAGCAGGAATTGGCCTTGCATCTCCATCGAAAAGCCGTGCTGATTCGTCTGGCTCTTGCAGCTCCGATGCTCAAAATCCAATGCAAAAGCGACAGCAGCAGCAGCAGCAACAGCAGCAGCAACAAATGCCACGTCATCACCACAGTCCTTCAATTGATACTGCTCAAAGCACAACGCAGACTACGCCGCCCGCAACACAAACAACACCAACAAAGGCCGAAGATGGCGAGTCGTCGGCCAGCAATGGCTCAGCGGGTAAATTCATAAGCCGGCTGCGGTCAATGCGTGTACGTAAGCAAAAGAGCAACTTGGCCACATCTATGCCATTGTCGGCCAAAGACTCAGGAACGGCTGCAGGGACCTCGGTCCCACCGCTGCCTACAGCACCAAATAAGCCACTTCAGCTGCCTGAAAATGCTCGCTCGGCCAGTGCTCCGGGGATAGTAGCAAATGCAGCGCCAGAGCCCCGAGACGCCTTTAATGAATGGGCAGGTACACGGTATCCAACAGACACCGAACGCACGCTGTCGCTTTTACAGACGCAGCCAGCGCCCTGGGAGCAGCTGTATTCAGCAATCCTGTGTCCTCGACTGCCGCTGCCGCACGGCGTACGAATTATGGTGTACCAAGGCTGCCCAGATGCGTCGGATCCGTTCATGCTGTTCAGCAGCACTTTTGAATCCTTATGCAGCAATTCACGCGATACCGATGATGGCAGCACAGAATCGGTGTTTCGGATCATTGATGATGCGCTCTTGTCGTTTGAGCTGTGTATGCCGGCATGGCTGGCCGATTTCATGCTGTTTAACCGGCTTCCTGCTTCGTTCCAGGAGCCACCAAAGGTATCATTTGTGCTGAGTCCAGCTGCATCTGCCACCCTGCCACCATTTCCTAACCCTGGCGCACGTCTGGTGGCCAACCGCATGCTACGTGCGCGCAAGCTGGCCATTTACGTGGTGGATAAGCTGGGACTGAGTTTGCTAACTCAGCCAGCGCCCAACTACGTTGCCGCTATTGATTCCTGCATGCGCTCATATACAGGCGCTGCTAAGAAGACAGACAATGCGGCATCAGCTGTTGTAACAACCGACTATGCGGCAGTATTTGAGCGCGCAGGAGAGAAGCTGTCAGACATAGAGCGTGAAGCACTTGCGGATGTGGCTCGGTGGCGTGAGCTTCAGCATGGGCGTTCCAGCGGACAGGAGCCCTCCGAGTATGTTGGACGGCCCGACCTGTATCTATATCTGACATGCAAGGGTAAAGGCATAAGCAGCAAGACCACCTTGGCGACCATAAAGGCCAACATCTGGAGATCGGGCAGCGATGTGGTTGTGCATTACGAATGGGCAGAGTTTATACGCCAACGTATTGCCAAAGCGCAAGCACTTGCATCTTAATAATAATAATAAGGAAAACTAGCCGCTAAGTTCAGAATAATAGGACCCACCATCCAACAGAGACTCATCAGCAGTGCTGGCTCTTCCTAGCTGGGCAGTTTCGGCCTTATGGTCGATCGGAATAACTGCATATTTGCTTCCAAGCACAAAATGGATGCCACATGAATGCTTCGCGACAGTTTCCTCGATAGGTCGGTCGCGGGTCTCAGGCACGAAGAAATAGACGAAAATAGCAGCAGCGACGTTCCAGCACAAGAAGAAAATAAACGTGTAGTTGCCCCACCAGTTATTTATGGCCGGGAACAATACGCCGATGGCGAATGTGCTGACATATCCGATGCCGGTGCCGATTCCAGACATGGCGGTCATTGCGTATCGCGGAGTCATCTCGCCGGCAGTAGCCCAGGGAATGGGGCCCACACCTATATTGAAAAACGCATTAAAGCAAAACACCGCAGTGACAACCAACGCGGTGACTCCGCGGATGGTTCCGGGAACGATGACGGCGGAGAAGATGGCCATCATCATATGCGAGAAGATCAGCAGAGTTCGGCGGCCAAAGTAAGCGCCCAGCCCCATTCCCAGCACCGTAAACACCAGGGCGGCCACGGAGATGAGGAAGGAGAGGATCTGGGCCAGTGTGGGGATATCCGCCGGATTGCTTTTAGTGGACTGGTTGATAATAGACGTGGAATAGAAAATGACCGCGTTGATGCCGCTAAACTGCTGGAAGAACAGAAGCGACGATACGCACAGCAGCTGGTGCCGCAGGTTGTCGGGAGTGCGGCCGCAAACAAGCTCCCACACGTTCACATTGTTCGTACGCTCCTTGTTCAGCCGGTCCACCTCAACCATCTCGTTAAACTCATCGTCGATACAGGCGCCTTTGCGGAACTTTGCCAGAGAAATGCGGGCTTCCTCCAGCTGCCCCTTGCTGATCAGCCATTTGGGGGACTCGCGGGCAAACGGGAACAGAATAAAGTTTAACAGTCCAAATGCACCCGTGAGGGAGAACAGGACACGCCATCGGGGAGGCGGGGCTAGGCCCAGTGCCACGGCATTATCCACCATGATGCCCATGTTCGTGGCTACCTGCACGCTGCCGCCCATCACGGTTCGGCTACGGGGCGTGGCGATATCCGATACATACGTGGAAAGCGCATTGTTGGCTGCTCCTGCCGCCACCCCCACCACCACCCGCCCGACAATAAACTGCGGCAGCTTGGTAGTCAGCGATAACAGCAAGGCTCCCGCAACATTTAAAAGCGCGAACCATGTGAGAGTGAACTTGTAGCCTTTGCGGTCTATCACTGGGTTGGATAATACAGCGCCTAGGAATGCTCCTAGCGCGTAGCTACCGGTTATCACTCCCCAGGCTACATTGGAGCCCACATATATGCAGGATGGGAATGGCCCGTAGTACTTGCGTCCTGTCACGCAGTTTTGTAGCACATCGCCGGGAATATTTACGGATCCAATGTTCCAGCCGAAATTGAAACTCCCGATTGCCGCCAATGCCATACAGTATGCTTGGAACCCTGTAAGCCCTAGCGTTCGTGAATCCACCGGCATATCCTACAATGCTATATTTTGGTTTCTAGTAAGAAGAAAGATAAAAATATATATTAGAACTTTATAATAATACACCCACGTGTACAAGAGTCCGGATTTCAATTAGCATTTTTTTCTTGATGATGCTGCGGGAAGTTTTTTTTTTTAATGTGGAGTTTATTGCGATCGCGGCTACTTTACTCCACATAAACTAGGTCGATAAGACCGCATGGACATCCCTTAAATATATTCGCTGGTAAAGTTTGGCGTCACGGTAGCTAGATCAGCAGGCTTTTCATCCTTGGCCTGGCCCACCTGCCACTTTTTGCCCAGCACCAGATGAACACCGCAAGAATGCAACTTGACTGTGTCTTCGATCCGCCGGTCCTTGGTCTCAGGCACGAACAAAAACACAAACGTCACCGCAGCAATATTCCACGCCATAAAGAAAAAGAACGTGTAGTTGCCCCATGCCGATTGCATGGGAGGAAAGATCACACCAATGACGAATGTAAATATGTAGCCGATGCCGGTGCCGATTCCGGACATGGCAGTCATGGCGTAGCGGGGAGTCATCTCGCCAGCGGTGGCCCACGGAATGGGGCCCACGCCCAGGTTAAAGAAGGCATTGAACAGAAACACCATGGTGACCACCAACCCGGTAATGCTCTTGACTGATCCCGCAACCATGATGGCAGAGAAAATCGCCATGGTGCCGTGCGAAAACATCAGCAGCGTGCGCCGTCCAAAGTACGCGCCCAGTACCATCCCGAAGAACGTAAACACCAGGGCCACCAGCGAAATCACAAACGTAAGGATCTGGGCCAGCGTAGGGATATCGGCCGGGTCGTCATTCGTGGACTCGTTGATAATCGAGGTAGAGTAGAAGATCACCGCATTAATGCCGCATAGCTGCTGGAAGAACATCAACGCTGAAACGCACAGCAGCTGGTGCCGCAAGTTGTCGGGCGTCTTGCCGCGGATCACCTGGAAGACATTGACGTCTTCGGTACGCTCCTTGTTCTCCTTAAAAGACTGCACCATGTCGTTGAACTCGGCCTCGATGTCGGCGCCCTTGCGGAACTTTGTCAGAGACTCACGAGCCTCCTCGTAGCGACCCTTGCTGATCAGCCACTTGGGCGATTCGCTGGCAAACGGGAACAGCACAAAGTTGATCAGGCCAAAGACGCCCGTCAGGGCGAACAGAATGCGCCAGCGCGGTGGAGGCGCTAGGCCCAGGGCAATTGCATTGTCCAGCATAATGCCCAGGTTGCAAGCAAACTGGACGCCGCCACCCAAAACGTTGCGGCCACGGGGCGTCGTCATATCAGACACATACGTGGACAGTGCATTGTTGGCAGCACCAGCAGCAATGCCAACAAAAATACGGCCAATAATAAACTGTGCCACCGACGTAGTCAGCGATAGTAGTAATGCACCAGCTACGTTGCACAGCGCAAACCACGACAAAACGAACTTGTATCCCTTGCGGTCAATAAAGTAGTTTGAAAGCACAGCACCCATTAGGGCGCCCAGCGCGTAGCAGCCGACGATTATTCCCCAGACCGTGCCCGAAGACACGCCGATACAGGATGGGAATGGCCCGTAGTAATCATGGCCAGTAACGCAGTTTTGCAAAACGTCTCCGGGAATGTTGACTGAGCCAATATTCCAGCCAAAGTTGAAGCTGCCGATGGCCGCCAAGAGCGCACAGAACGCCTGGTACTTTGTTATACCGACTGTACGTGAGTCGATCATGGGATATTGTGATAGAGGCTTTAGAGAGATTAGAAGCAGATTTTCGGAATATCTAGAATAGGCTTGTGCTTAAAGGCATTATAAAGCCTCCTGTAAAACTACGGCAGTAAAGAAGAAATTACAAGCTTCAAAATATTGAAATGAAAAAAGAGGAATGAGAAACTAGGGAGGAATTTAGAGAATATGCTCTTCTTAAATAGGGAGTTTACCGGCTTCTCAACTTTTCCGATACAATTGTGCTCACTGGTGGGGGGACATGTGCAAGAGGCTTTATCCCTCTATATTGTCCAACCCCCCCCCCGAGAGAAATAATCGACCCACTGGAATTTAGCCCTCTCCTAAAAGCGCAAGGAAAACTTTTTTTCATTCCATTGTATAAATGCGCACTTTATTCAGCGAATCAACAGTTGTTTGCCCAAAAATGCATCTTATTTTTCGGCACTATAAAGAGTCCGTGCATTCATCTCCCCGCTCGTGCGCGCCAATGCTGCCCAAATATAGCCTGCGCACTTTCTCGTTTTGGTTGAAGTGATCCGCCTGCTTTCCAGTGATTGCCATTAGCACTTTCCTAGTAGAGTAACCTTGTTATCTGGCAATACTTGGGCTGACCCCCGAGCAAACCATCTGCACCCTATTTCAGAGCTGAAACAAACGCCTGATGCGTAGATTAACAGGCTCATACATTAATCTTTAATGTCCTTTATCATAGATACATTGCATCAGCTGTTCTTCTAGTCGCTTTTTGGGCTATTATGCACTAGATGCATGACTAGAATTCCATTTTAGATTAGCATTGTAAACATTAATGCATATATTGTTTTATTCTATTCCCCAACCGCATGTCCGCTCTTTCTTGCTAAAATGGAAACTGTATGCGCGTGGTTCGGTAGACAGTTTATCAGAGCACCAATAAGTTTCAAATGGAATGTGCGTTGAAAAGCATTGGCCACCGAATGCTTGAAGCAGTAAAAAAAAAAGGACCAAATATGCAGTCTCTAAATATGGTGGATATCCCGCTAAAATGAACAGCAATCTGTGATTAGGCCCTCGGGCTTGGTGTAAAGTGTGGTCTTTCCAGAAAAAGAATGCGATTATTTCCTTCAAACATCTGAAGCTGGTATGCGTCTAATTAGGCAATTCCGAACAATACACCGGTCATATTAGCGTAAGCACGCGGATTTATTGTACACTAAATGCCATTCGTTGCAGTATTGCGGTCATCTGAACATGGCAACTGCCGGATTTCCAGAATTAAAATTTCACAAGGCACGATTTCATGAACAGCCTCGCTTGTTCATATAAATTAGTCCTGATGTGATGTCAGCTAAAAAGAAAGGTGCAATTTATTTGGAAAAAAAGCTATCCGGTATATTGCGCAGGCAGCTGGTTGCCATAAACGACCTGCCGCTCAACACCATCTTCTGTGATGGTAGCTATACGAATAACACCGCCAGAAGACCCATCTCGAGTGATAGCCAAACCCACGGCATTCTTCACAAACTCAATACACTCTTCTTTAGACATATTCGGCCTAAACACCTTATCACAGTAGCCAAAAATATACGACGAGCCTGAGCCAGCCACGGAAAACTCGCACTTATGGAGCGATCCACCAAGCGGCACCTCATACACACTGCCACCGTTCTGCTTATCCCATCCAGCCACAATGATTGATGCCATAAGGTTGTTCTTGTTGTGATAGCATAGTTCTTGGAACAAAGACGAGGCCACTTTGACGGTAGGCATTTCGCCGTGCTGCGAAGAATAGAGGTCGAGGTGGTATTTGACAATGTCGGCCACGGCCTGTGTGTCGGCTGCTGAGCCTGAGCGGCAGCAGTAAATGCGCTCATCGACCTTTGTAAGCTTGTCTGTCACACGGTTTGCTACGTAGGTTCCTGTGGACGTACGGGAGTCTGCCCCAACCACTACTCCGCCGTCAAAGGAGACCGCCATGATGGTCGTTCCCAAGTCTACTTCTCCGGGCTTCAGTGCTGCCATTTCAAATGTGCCTTTGGTTTAAAAACTAGCTGTGCAAAATAGAGATTATGAAAAAAAGCTGGGTTCAATTCAAACCAAGCCCAGAAAGCTTGCATACGCAATCACTTTACTTGATTGAAATTACCATGATCACCAACTCACGTGATGATATATTGCAGCTCAGTAGATTTCTTTTTCTTTCTTTCTTTCTTTATTTCAGCACTTTATAAACGAGGAAGGGGGGGTTTTCAAAGCTAAATGGAGCCGCAAGAGTCAGAGGACGAGCAATGTACTTGTCCTGCGTTTGCGACGCTGGGGGAGCACACGCCAACCTGCATGCTGTATACGCCAATATCGGCTATGGACATTCCCGAATGGCAACGACGGAGCAATGGCAGCGGGCAGCGCTATAGCCGGCCATCCAGCTACATGTACGGGATAAACGGAAGCAGCCAATACCCGCTTTTTTCCAACGTATCGTCGGTAGCCGAGTCCTTCGCATCAACCTCGTCGATACTGGACTCGATGGCAGCTACCGAAACCGAATCCCTGGCATCCTATTCGATCAAGCGGTCAGCATCGGCGTGCTCGTTCTCATCAGCATCATCTTCGTCGTGCTTGCTGCCCACGGAGCTGTTTCGAGAGATATTCAAGTTTCTGGGCACAGAGGATCTGCGGACAGTTGCGCAGGTGTCGCGGCAGTGGCGCTCGGCAGGAAACCCGCTGCTATGGCGCACAATGGTCTTCCCTCTGGATAAGCGCCGGCTGGCGGGAATGAAGCCGGTTTTGAGCAGCATGGGCCACCATGTTCGTCGGGTTGTCATTACGCCACCGTTACTAGACAGCCAATCGAGTCGTGGCGGCTCGTCAAGGCGAGTGAGCACATCTAATTCTCGCGGATGGCCGCTTTCGCGCTCCGGGTCGATGTCGCAGAACCGCCCTGACCCCCATGAGCACACGGGCACGTCTGTTGATCAGTCAGTCCTGCCATCCTCGCTCTATAGCACGGACAACTCGGCACCGGCATCAGGATCGGCACCGCGAGCTTCATTGGCATCGTCGCCGCAGTCGGCGGCAGCTACTGCTGGCAGTATGTCTGGTGTCAGCCATAGCGCGATATCCAGCATGCTGCCGTCTCCGCTAAACCAGCCCAGCCATGGCCAACTCCCGCCGCCCTCGCCCATGTCCCTATCTTCGCCGCGCCCACGAGCCACATCAAATGCGACCACTCCAATGGCAGACATATCCGCATCTGCCACGCCCAGCACGCTTTCGGACACAGGGAGACGCCAGTCACGAGCCAGCATGGCGGCATCCCCGTCTCCCCTGCTACCGCCAGTGTACGCGGTTCCGATTCCGGGAACACCGGGTCCAGGAAACGTCATCAGTGACTCGTTGCCATTGTCGGAGTCTGGGAGCAGCTGGGGTGGACTGGGCGGGATGAACATTCCCAGTCTGCCCAGCGCCTCGTCGTCGCGTCCATCCAACGCCCCAGGCTGCATCCATGAGGTATCCGAGGGAACCGTACTGCGGATGCATCAGTTTATGGAGCGGTTCTGTCCCAATGTGCTGGAAGCAGTTATCCGAAACCCCAACGGCATATCGAGCCATAGCCGACGGCTAGGTATTCTGACCCGGCTATTCAAATCGTATCCGCGCATCGAGCGACTGGACCTGAGCGACTTTATTATGTGGGACCCGCAGCCGCTGCAAACGGCCGCAGAGCACCTGCGGCAGTTGCGGAGCCTGGATGTCACTAATCGGGTAGAGCTGGGAGACGTCGATTTGCTCCCTATTATTGAGAACTGCCATCGGCTCTCGCAGCTGCGGATCCGAGCCACCAACGCAACCGACTCTACCATCTATGCGATTATCAGCAACCTGTCGGAAACGCTGGTTAGCCTGAATGTTGGAGGCTGTCCGGTAAGCTCAGCAGCAATGGCAGAGTTGGTGAGCACATGTAAAAAGCTGCAAGTGCTGCAAATGTGGAGCTGCTTGCGTCTCGACGACAGCTTCTTGTTGGCATTGGACCCGACTATTCTGACCAAACTGCAGGTCCTCGATATGATGGATGTGCAAAAGTTTTCGGTCGAAGCGGTGCGGAAAACATTTGCTGGGAAGCAATGGCCCTACATAAAGTACTTGCGGATGCGTGCGAAATGTAGTGCTGAGGATTTTGCTGGCATTCCTCAACGTGCAGTTTTAAAACTAAACTCTATGACCATTCTTGATTAATTCAAAGTGTACATACACATCTTTCTTTTGCACGTTCATTCTGTTTAAATATTACTTGGATCAGGGGGAGGCATTTATTTACGATAATTTAATGTTGCTTTTTTTTTTTTTTTTGTTTTTTGTGTATTTGTTATTGAAATGAGCAGCCAGCTTGTAAATTCTAACCACTCGTTTGTTGTCTTTGCTGACACCACACCTAAGGCACACAAACCACACAGCAGTCGTGCTCGCCATGACAAGCTGGGCTGTGCGGTTCTTCAGGAACTAAATACAAACAAGCCGTTTGTTCTGTCGCCAAAGTCACAGATTAGTGCCGAGAAGGAGAACTTCGACCCGGTTGAAAAGCAAATTGTAGCTTATAGACGTGCCAAAAGCCAGCTACCGCCTCTAGGAGAGCGAACAGAAAGTTACAAGAACAAGTGCTGTGCACCTTCAGCCGCTACATTAACTGCAGCAAGAGCAACGTCGGTCTGTAAGAAGCCAAATGCTCCTGGGGATGTGGATGATTTGGTACTTTTGCTATCAGATATC
Source organism: Coemansia sp. RSA 1250 (assembly GCA_027578955.1). NCBI lineage: Eukaryota > Fungi > Kickxellomycota > Kickxellomycetes > Kickxellales > Kickxellaceae > Coemansia > Coemansia sp. RSA 1250. The sequence goes on along the minus strand of JANBTS010000035.1, from coordinate 100,481 downwards.
GAAATCGGCGATGCTACTCCTTGTCGGTCTTCAGGTAAAGCTGCCAATACCCAGCTAAGGAAGCAACGTTGTCAAGAGCAGCCTCCGCCAGTGTTGCGGCTTGGACCACAGAGCAAGCATATGTACAATAGAGCCAATGAAACCAACACAAACCTGCAACCGAGACCATCTAAAGAACAATCAGCTGTAGTTTCAAGTAAAAGAAACAGTACAAAACCTAGGCAGCAAACTCGTCAGCACAAACGACCAGTTCGCCAGGGAGTATCGAGCCCACCCGATCTTAGATCCTGCATTCGCTAGAAATAAAAGCTCTACTTTCTACGCCAAACCGTGATGATTTCTTCGCCTACGCGAGTATCGTGGGTCTTGCAATGAGGATCGATATGGATCAGCTCAAAGTTTGCATCCAATACTTTATGGTAGTCAGCTTCGCTGAGCAAAAATGGCGGCCCACGGTTTCTATCCTCTTCCGACTTGGACAATGGATACATGAGCGCGATCAAATGGCCACCAGGCGCAATGATCTCGGCGTACCGAGCACCCCAAGATGCTCTCATGGATGGATGGAGAGCGCAGAAGAAAGTGTAGTCGTAAGCAACCTGGTACTTGTTCGCTGGAACATCGAATTTGAAAAAGTCCAGCGTTTGAAACTCGACCAGATCGCTCGGAATTCCCTTGGCGTCACGCAGCTTGGTTGCGGTGTCCACGGCAATGGGGCTCAAGTCGGCACCAACCATATGGAGGGAAGGTGATGCAAGGAACATGGCGTCGTATCCACGGCCGCAACCGGGAACTATCCCCTGGCCGCTTGGCAACTCCCATTTCTTCTCTTCGATAAGCTCACGGAGTGCCGGAGAGACATCGCCCTTGTCCCATTTAGTTGTCATCGTGTTCCAGCAATTGTGCCATATTTGGTTATATTCCTCAGAAGGAACCGATCCTGAAGCCTGATAAGACATACCTGATTTCTTCTAATAAGATAAAAAAAATGTTAAAGGGAGTTTTGTACAAATGCTAAAAAAATGCTTGTACCAAGTTAGCTGACGTAATCGGCCAACTTGCGGAGAAAAAATTATCTGCGGGATTACAGTCTTTTCCAAACGGACAAAAGTTCATTGCCTTCCTGGCCCTCAATACACCGGCAATTGGGATCGACACGCACTAGCACAAAGTATCGCTTCAAGTGCGTCTCGCATTCGGCCATAGTGACCCGGTATGGCGGCGATTGTCCACGGCGAATAAGCGGGTAGAGCAAGACAATAAGTGTTCCTTGAGGCACTATGAGCCGTGCATATGTTTCCGCCCATCTTTGGCGCTGCGACGGATGGATTGCTGAAAACAAACTACAACAAAATACAACGTGAATTAGCAAAAAAAACAGATAGATGCGGCTTAGCAGGAGATTTTTTTTTTTTTGTAGATGGGGCAGTCTGCGCATGGACCTTGCCCCAATTCTGGATATCTCGGTCAATGTCTCTGTGTTATATTGGCTGCATGCAGCCTTCTTACTCATATGCGGTGCACATTTTTGGGCAGCATGCATAATGCCCTGGTATCTTGCACTGTTCTCTTCCCACAAGTGAGACAGCTTTGTCCGCTTGAGAGCGTAAAGGGCAAGGGCGCTTGAGCAACACGAACAAATGCCCGCCTGATTGAGCAAATGGTGTCCACGAGATATTAAGAGGCAACTTCTCACTTGACATTTTTTTTTAAAAAAAAAAAGTACTTACCCGTATTCGTATGCTAAAGTGAAACGGGGCGAGCTGAGTGTAAAGAAATCTTGCACAGCAAATGTGAGTTTTCCTGGAAGCGCACCTGCAGAATCCAACAACTAAAAAAATATTTCATTGTGAGCAACAGCCATTCATCAAAATACCAACATTTGTCCACTAAGAATATCACCCTTAGCCACACAACAACACCAAAAAAAAAAAATCTTTTTCTGTCTCCCCAACAACATTGAAAATTTTCTTACCTTTTGAGCGTTGGCAATGGCAGCATCGCAGAAATCAATGCCCAAACAATTGTGTCCTCGTTTGGCCAGATACAGCGCATCATGTCCACGGCCACATCCGGCTACCAGGCAGCGTCCACGCGGCAAAAGCCACCGATGGTCCTCGAGCAGCTCTCGAAGGGCCTCGGCAGGCCCCTGCTGGTCATGCTCGGTTCCGCCAGCTGCCCAATATTCTTCCCAATCGCGCCGATGATCTTTCTGTACCAATTGTCCCGGCAGTAGCTCATTTGCCATAGGTGGCGGGGGTGCCGTTGAAGGCATTCCTTCTACTGAAATTGCCATTGATTGCGGATTATAGTCGGTAAATGTTCAAAATGCAAGAGAAAAAGGCAATTCTAAGACAGTAATTGATAAAAATGACTTGAATGCTAGAAAGGGAAAAGGGATGCTAAAGACAGCATCAGCAGAAAATTCAAAGGAATGTAACTGACATTTATACCTGGATTTGATAACCAGGAATGGCAACAGAAAAAAAAAACTACACTGCGCAATACCATTGCGCAAAAACGAACAAATGCAGTTGTTCCCTGTGTACAGAGGAAAAATGTGCATGCATGTGCACACTTGAGGTTGCTGCAAACAGCCCACAAAAACAAGACAGAATGCTAACACAAACTGCCTTTTCCAGTAGGTACTGAATAAAATTTTTTTTGTACAAACAAAAATGTGTTTGTACATATTGTTCATACTGCTGACATTTCCCGCTCTTTTCGCCACGCAGGGTAATAAGAGCATGCATTGTTCTTTATATAGCCAGCGGATTCGTTTTTCCTTGCTATAGAGAACACATGCAGGCCTTTTTTTTTTGTTGAGTGACTGGCTTCAGCTGCATATCGGCCAAGTGTTGATAATCCATATAATTGTAGTTGCCGCCCTTTTGTGCTAATAGCGTTCTTTGTCGATATCAAATACAGGGTGCTCAAAGCGGCAGCTTATTTCGCACCCAGGGTTTTCCCTATTATTTCCCAGATGTGTGTCACGCCCTTACGTCACTGTCGCTTATGACTGATGAGTTGCCTCTATGCAACTGCCACGTCATTTGCTATTCAGCTCTTTCCTTGACCAAAAATGCATGTATTGAATTAGCCAGAAGAAAAATAAAGAGGGGGAGGCAAAGCAAAACTATGAACATCAGACAGCACACTCATCCTTCAATGCCTGCCGCAGCAGAGCTTTGAAAATAAGCGTGTTGTTTTTGTCTTCCACCGCGATCTTGAGCACGTCGGGGTAAAACTCCTTAAACTTCAAAATTACAGACTTGCCGATAGGCCACAATGTGGATTTGTTGGCTAGCGGCGATACTAGTGTGTAGAACGTCATGATATTGGGCTCAATGGAGTATTCGCGCATATCCTTTCGGATAATGTCCCATGCTGAAGATATGTCGCCTACGCGCACATATGCCTCGATAACCGAGTGGAAGTGGTTGAGGTTGAGACTGTAGCTGATACCATCGGGACCCAGCTGCTTGTTGCTAGAAGTCAGGTCCTTGAGGATAATCCATACCCGAGTTACATCGCTGGAAGTCGATTTCCAGCCATAGCCGATTGTGTCCAGCCAGATTGATGCAAGTGCGCCAAAAGTCCGGGTATTCAGCCGCCGGCTCTGTATCAGCTCGCTAGCCAGGAGCTCAAACGACTTGACTAATCGGCAATGGCCCAGCCCCTTAAGTATTGTGATATACAATGCTGAATGCCCGACAGGCAGCAGGCTTGGCGGCTTTCCAGCAGAGCTGTCAGCTGAGAAAATAGGAAAGGCTTGCAGCACCTGCCCAATAAGCTCCAAAAACTGTTCCTGATCCACCTGATTGCTCATACGTATCCATATTGCTGCCTTAGCCATTCGCACGTCTAGCGGTAATCCTCGACGAGCAAGCTCTGTAAGCAATATTCTCTCTGCCCTCCGTGCCTTCAGCGACTCTGTTGCTTTAAGCAGATGCGGTATTAGCTGCGGGGCCATTGGAGCCAACGCCGTTTTGTGTCTTTCGATTGTGTTGGCCAGAGCCTTAGCGCGTTCTCCAATCGACTGTGGACCGTTCTCCGACATTATAGGCGAGTTTGGTCCCATGGCTATCGTAACCAGCATTGTTCCGACTGCCGCGGGGTTGCCGCTAGAAATAAGCGCTGAAAATGCCTTTGACAGAATGCTGCGCCGATCCGACTCGCGCTCCCACATCCGGCGAGATAAAATATGAACAAACTGAGCGCACTTCATCGGCGATGCCTTGGCATAGTTGCCAATAAACACAATAAACCGCCCTCGCTTTTCCGTAAGAGAGTATGCTATCCACTTTAATGCCCGGGCTTGTGCTTTTTCACTGAGTTTGAAGAATGTTTTCGATATCCACGACAGCTGAGCAAATTGGTTGGGCTGAGTGCTCAGCTTTTGGATAATCTCGTCGACCTCTGTAGGCATCAGATCCGCTGGATTCTTCTTCAGCAGCTCATAGTCCGCCATAGTTGCCTCTACAGCAGGAGGAAGCAGCTTGGATATGGCATCACTGATTGCTTTCTGTACCTGTTGCGACACATGGATGTTTGCACTAGGATCTTCAACGTTGTTGGCACCGATAGCCCGCAAAATATACTTTGGAGAGATTTTCCTTTCAAAGTCATTGTTCTCCATCATGTCAATAAGTGCTTTAGCGATAGATTGCGTGTCGGTGTGTAGCTCTCTGCAGGGCTTGGCTGGCATTTCAGATATGGTATGAAGCATCTTTAAGCAAGCGTCATCTCCGTCAAGCTGCATCAAGGCCAGTGCATATCGGAACACCAGCTGATAGTCCTCAACTTTCCCCACCAGGATATCGGGGTCGTAGAAAAGCTGCACTTTATCGCTAGCCGGCATCTCGTTTGGAGCGCCGTCCATAAACCGCCGGAGGACTATCGGCAGCATACGACGCAAAGACGAGTTGATTCCACGACCTTCATACATGCGAATCATGGCTATGATTTCGTAATCTGTAATGGTAAACTCTGGCGATTGCTCATAGTACTGGAGAATATTGCGTGCCATAAGAGTTATAAGCTCCTCGACATGTGCAGGGCCGTCGGTTTTAGAAAGCTTATCTTCTTTTTCGAGCAGATCGAGCAAGAATTGTGGTGGACTGCGCACTCGCTCGATATCCATCAGCCGCACCACCACCCATCTATCGACGGTCTTCATGGCTAAAGGCGTGATAGTTTCTCGCCCCAGATAGAGCGCCATATTGGGCTGGTTGCAGAGTATAAAGTACGACAGGACTGCATTAACGTAGTTCTGGTTTTTTGCCAGCCGCTTATGCCAGTCGCCCTGTCGCCGGATCGCCTTGATGATGTAGAAAAAGTCGTTAAAGTGTTTTGGGCGCTTTAGGATCGGCAACGTGTGAAGAAAATGAACATACAGCTCCAGAAACTTCAAGTAGCTGACATAGCTGTGCCATCCTCTATGGAAGTCAAACTCGTTCTGGTATGGTTTTTCCCAATAAAGGTTCTTTATATTAGTCTGCAGCGGCTTAAAAGGATATACATCCCCGAATGCCATCTTCCTGTTCACAGTCGCATCATGCACTTCAATGCCCTTATACATGCGCGTTGGCGTGGTCAGGATCCCCTCATGGCTGTTGAAAAAGTCTTCCCGAAGCTCAAGGTATGCTTCTTCTATCGTCAAGGGACGGATCTCCAAGTAATCCACTTCAGTATCCAGCTTGGCTTCCTGCAGCTGCCGCAACCTACGTTCTTTTTTCTTCGACGCTTCGATCTCGATTAGCGGGTTGTGCACTGGTATATCCGCAAACTCTGTAGCAATCGCATTCAAGTCGAACTTTGGTCTTTGCAGTTTAATATACGTGTTTGGTATGGGAACTATCTTTTTGTTTGTTGATCCGCGAGTAGACGCTTGTCTGGTTTGTCCTAGCCCGTCTATTGACCATTGATACTTTAGCGATCGGCCGCTATTTTGCCGCAAAAGCTTCTCAATGCGTTTGCAAAACATTGGCTATGCCACTAAGAAAAACAACGTGAAGCTAAGCTACTAGCCGGTCTATTATAGCAAATTAGAAGATAAACTGAATTAGAAATAAGAAGAGGGGGGAAAAAATTTCTAAAATGAAAGTTGATTAAACGTTGATCATAGATTGGCCTAAAAGGAGGCTCTTTTTCTTTTCTTTGCTTATTTCTTAATGACAGCAGACAGCGATTCAAGGACGATTATAGCTTTGGGCCTGGAAGGCTCAGCCAACAAGCTTGGTGTTGGCATTGTCAAGCACGTGTATCCAGACGGCATACCAGCCGACGCTGAACTGCGGCCCGAAATGATTGAGCTAGCCAACGTCCGTGACACTTACAACCCACCTCCAGGCGAAGGGTTCCTGCCGCGAGACGTAGCCGCTCACCACCGCTCGACCATAATTGATCTGCTGCACCAGGCAATGGAAGAAGCGCAAATCACGCATAAAGACTTGGACTGTATTTGTTATACGAAGGGGCCGGGGATGGGTGCACCGCTGCAGGCAGTAGCTCTGGTGGCTCGTACGCTGGCACAGCTTTGGGAGATACCCCTGGTTGGCACCAACCACTGTGTGGGTCATGTTGAGATGGGACGGGCGATAACTGGTGCTGATAACCCTATAGTGCTCTACGTGAGCGGTGGAAACACTCAGGTAATCGCATACTCGCAGCAAACATACCGTATATTCGGAGAAACCCTGGATATAGCGATAGGAAACTGCCTGGACCGCTTTGCCCGAGTACTAAAGCTTCCCAACGACCCTAGCCCCGGATACAACATTGAGCAGTATGCTAAGCGCGGCACAAAGTACATTGAATTGCCATATACGGTGAAAGGGATGGATGTATCGTTTTCAGGGATCCTCTCCTTTATAGAACGGATTGCTAAAAACGAGCCAGAGAAATATGCGCCCGAAGACTTGTGCTATTCATTGCAAGAGACGATGTTTGCGATGCTCGTGGAGATCACTGAGCGGGCCATGGCGCATATTGGTAGCAGGGAAGTCATGGTGGTTGGCGGAGTTGGTTGTAATGTACGGTTGCAGGAGATGATGGGGCAGATGGCCAAAGAACGAGGCGGCAAGGTGTTTGCGACAGACATGCGGTATTGTATTGATAACGGGGTTATGATTGCCCAAGCAGGCGCTCTGGCATTTGCTCGAGGCTTTTCTACGCCCATCGAGGATAGCTGGGTTACGCAGCGTTTCCGCACCGATCAGGTTCATGTTGAGTGGAGAACATAAGCACTATTATCCCTATGAACTCAATAAACTACTTTATCTACGCCTACTTGGCCTAGGTGATCTTGAGCGTCTCTCCCCACGACTTCTTTCTGGTCGGTACCTATCATAATCGCGTGAATGACTTGAACGGCGAGGTGATCGAAGTATTGAGCGTGAACGACGAGAATATCTGTCATCTCGATGCCCGCGATGCTCGTCAAGACGCATGTCGCGCACTCTCTCAGCAGCACTTTCAGAGTCGCGTGTGCTTGGGGATTCTGCGTGGCGGCGCATGTCAACTGAGGGACTGCGTCCTCTGCCTCTTGGTGAGCGGGAAGGCGAACGAGGAGAGCGAGAGATTGGAGAGTAAGATGGTGAGCGTACGCGGCTCCTTTTTGAAGTGCGTTTTTCAGGAACCTCCTCGTACTGCTGTGCTGACTTGCTTGAATCGCTGGGCGGTTCAATAGCATTGGTAGAGTCCCGATTATTTCGATCTCTGCTAGTTTCACGCAAACCATGTGTGCGTTTGGCGTGCGGTGATTGCAAGCGGCGGCTTCTTGGAGACTGCGAATGGCTGCTTCTTGAAGACCGCAATGATGAGTCGGATTGCGAGTCATAGCTTGAACTGTACGAGCTAGATGTGTAGCTAGATGAACCAGTCGAACTTCCAGAGCTGCTGCCACTGCTTGAGTAGCTGTCTGAGTCGCTATCACTGTTTTGGGCTCTTGAAGGCGCAGTCTTTAGCCATTCGCGCATATCCTCGGTGATGGCACCCATTCCAATACTGGTGTAATAGTTGATAGCAAAGCGAATAGATTTGGCATCGCTGCTAGGAAACATACCCACTACCGCATCCGCTATCTTTGGATCATTCAGCCTGTCATTTAGCGTCTTGAGCCCGAGATTCTCAGCCATATCCTGCAACACAATCTTTAAAAAGATACGAGAAGACGAGGTAGTTGCCTCTTCAGTCAACACCACGCACTTTAACACCGACCAGTTGAGCGCTTCAGAAGCAAGTAGATGGGCGAAAAAGTGAGCAATGTTGCGCAGATGGTTGGTTTCGTAGCGATGGATGTTTTCATAGCATGATTCAAACGACTCTGCAAATCCGCCAGCCCAGGAGCGGTTCAACTTACATAGTCGCTCACCAATTAACCCATAGAGGTTCTTGTAGGTACGTTCTTGCGAGCAGCACTCGATAACCATGTTGCAGAGCTCTTTTTCCTCGTTTGGGCGGATTTCGATTTTAAGCAGCTTATGTGTGGCTTCTTCAAAGCTTATGCTGGACATGATTGCTAGGTAGATTGTGCGCCGAAGATTGATGAGCTCAGTCTCTGTCAGATCGTGGATCTCCTGCTTGACAACCGCCTTTCCCTCTTTCTCAGTCTCTTCCTCAGACTCCTCTTCGGATTCATCGCTAGAGCTATCTCCGCTCTCAGAATCGCCCTCGGTACCAGATTCAGACTCATCTTCGCCCAAAATTCCCCTTCGAATCTCCTCATACTTTAGCTCATTGGCTTTGAACTCTGGGTCAAATCTAAACACATTCAGCTCGTCTTGCGCGTCAAGGTCTTCATCGTCCATGGCCACTTCATGGACAATCTGCTCGTCTTCCTCAACCAGATCCAGCCCCTCGGCAATAACCGCATTGTCCTTGAATCCATCACGGCGGTACTGGAACAACACCTCAACCATATACTGGGTACGCTTATCGATATCCGCCTCATGAAGGATAGACCTGAAGGCGTCAAACACGTGGTCTAGCACGCGTGGAGCAATGTCTCCTAGAAATGCTCCGACCTCGCGTATAAACGCCACCGCTACCTCTACGCTGTCGTCTGTGGGATTTTCAAGCAGCAGCGACACGATCTGAAAGGCCAAGACCTCATGAGCCACGCGCTGGTTGGTCAAGTGAGCAAGAAACATAACTGATGCAATGCACTGGTTCTTATCGTCGCGCTTAAACGCACGGCGGAATTGCAAGACCAGACGCGTGAGCAGCAACTCGCCCACGATTGGCAGCTTAGTGTTTATTACTGCAACAAGTGCGGCATAAACAGACGTAAATGACGTCGACTGAGACTGCGCACGCATCAATGAACGGCACAATAGCCCTCTTCCGCGTACCAGGTTGGTGTTGAACAAACTAACAATTATGTCCTTTATGTTACTGACGTTTGCCTTGTTTACAGGACCGTTGATTCGCTTCTTGAGCTGATCCCACGAATCACGTTGCAGGACTTCATCGTGGTTACGCACATGTGCTGAGTCGCCTATCAGCTGGCGCTTTAGGGCTGGGGGCATGTAACGGCCACTAGCCATGCCTGCTTGTGCAATCCTTGCTGGTGCCTTGGGCTTATTTTCTAGCGGCCGGCTGCGGTTGCTCTTGTCTTCGCCATCGGAATTCCTCTCTAATCTCTGTGCGCTATTCAACGTCTCTGCGCATTCATCTGATGACGACATGGCGATAAGCAACTAAACAAACAAGTCACCAGAAAACAAATTATCGAATTACATATTTATGCTGTGTTTGCTGATTTGGAATTTGTGGGGGGTGTGCATGTGATTTGCCTGGTTTAGTTTTTTGTGTGTGTGTTCTACCGTGTAAGAGAGGACAAAGTTGTTTCTGGAACACCTCAACAGATAAGGGAAAGTAGTTTTAGAGCTTTAAAATAGTTGAGCTAGTCATGTGTTTGGATGTTTATACCCAACATTTATGCTCTTTTCCCCCAATCTGTGTAACTATCGTCAGCTGCACCCACACTATAATTGTTTGTTTACTAGCATACAGTCTCAATGTGGTAAATTCGTCGCTTTTTAATGGCAAAATGGCATTATCTTAAATGACTATAAGGTTGTTTGATATTTAAACTGAATGCCCAGAGCTAGTTAGTTTGAGCAGCAAAAAGAGTTTCAGAATTCTTTTCTTTTCTCTATAATTTCATCTAGCCTCCTGTATTTTGTATTGCTTTTTTTATAACAAGCAACTGGCAGCGGCATCTAGCCTAGCTTTCAAGTCACAATGAGCGCAACTATTCCACAGTACATTCTCGATCGAGGAGACTATGCTAGAGAATATCGACGTCGATCTAGCTGCATCTCGCGAACCAGCGATTCTTCAACCAGCCAGGAACCTGTAGCCAATAATTATTTTTCGGAAAACTCTTCGGTGCGGTATAAAGAACCAATCACCGATCTGGCAAACTATCAGCTTTCTAACTCGGATAGTGGCTATGCTCGGCCGCCGTTTATGCATAAGAATCATTCGGACAAGCTGTTATCTACTGGAAATCAGTTGGGTCTTGACTCGGACGCTCATGCAAGAAAAAAATCGGAACCGACTCGTCAGCGATTCGGCGTTGCTCGACCGACACTAGTGCATATGTAATTTTTTTTGGGGGGGTTAGAAAGCGGCTTATAGCAATAGGAGCTAAGCTTGGCAAACAATTTGCTCCAAGAAATAATAAAAACTTTATAACGTCATTTAAACACCGTTTGTCGGAATGGAACATATTTTGTTACTGTCGTTGAGCTATAACTTCCGATTCTTCCCCTCTCCATTAGCTTCTCGGACCGGGAAACTCAAGCAAGCTTGTCTCATGACCTCAAGCGTTACTGCTATCTTTTTGATGTATTCCGAGTGATCCCTCCTTTTTTCTCAATACAAAAAAACCCAGGCGGCTTGGCCAAGAAATATTGCCCCATCAGCAGACTAAAAATTACTCAAGCCCATTGTTTGGAAATTAGAGCTAAATGGAACAAAAGGCACATGAGCAATTTAAGAGAAGGATTGCGTTTAGGGGGGAGAGAAGGGTGTAGTTATTGCAAGGCTTTACGGTCCATAATCCTGTGATCCAAGCATTGTCTTTCCTAGCCGTAGCGAATAAACACTCTACACATGACTCAAATGCAAGTGCCAAACTCCAAAGGCCTAATGAGGAACCAGAAATACTGTCACGCGCCGCCGATACAATCTGAAATAAATGATGTTCACGTGCAGATACAAAGTAACCGGTATTGAAAAGTCTAAAAAAATTTTTCAGTGGATCTGCATGTGCATAAAGCAGATGTGGATCACAGAAGATGCAAGTTTTATCCAATATGATTTGGTGCTGGTCACTTGTGAGATGCCATGCAGGCATACAAGTTCAGAGTAACAAGATCTGCAAATTTTCTGTGAACACGGTCAAGACCGATTGGTATGTGGCTTGCTATATTTAGCATTGGCAGTAGACAACGCGGGATGTTTTTTCTTCAATTGACCAAGGTTGAGAATTGAGGGATTGAATCCGAAAAAAAAGACTGCGGAAAACGGTCTTGGACCAAGTGTCGAATTCACACCGATTGAAATTTCTGACCCAGGTATCTTTTTTCCCTAAATAAAATATTGCTTGGGAAAAAGGACGTTTCTATTGTCATGAAAGTCAAAAACAAAAACACAAAGGTCTGGCATTGTTCCTTGCCTTTGATTGCTTCTTTTGACAATGGGCAATGCATTTTTTGGCGTTTATAAACATTCAATCACTATCGTGTTTTTGTTGTGGTATCCTTGGAAAGCTAATGATAGTTAGGTCAAAAGAGGTATCCGACATGCCGAAAACTTGTCAAAAAAAGGAAAAGGGTTGCTAAGCAGTTTACGGCTTTCTTTCGGTATATTCGACGGCGTCCCGAAATAGTCCCTCTTTTTTTGCTCTTGCCAAGTTTTTATGTGGAGAGAACGGAAATGCCAAGGGGGGTTGCCATTGTGTAATTCCTTCCCTCATTTTTCCATATAAGGTTTTTTTTGATATTTAAAAGGCTGAACCTTCCCCCCTTCCTTCAAATGGTCTTTAGTTTCAAAAGATTATATTCAAGAAAAATGCTTAATACAGCTATTCCCTCATATATTTTGGATTCTGGGCTTGCAGCTCAGAGGTCACGGACTCGTAGCCATCGGCTAAGCCAAGCTTCAGATGCCTCGATGTGGTCGATGCAATCGAGTGACGAAGAACCTGAGCAGTCTGACGAGTCCTTACCGGAAATCAAAGAGGTCCTGGGCTACGTCCATACTTCCCGCGGATGGACACAGCAATATGACACTCCTCGGCTAGTTCACTTTTAAACCCCCCCCATTATGCGCTATTCTACGATTTCACTATTCTATTGTAAAACTGTATTATAAATATATTTATTCTTTACAAAACGATTCTGCATGTTCTAATAAACTGCTAATGCAGCCGATACATTGTCGATGCAGTAATCCAGGCGTTTTGCTAAAAAGCCGCATCTATAACAATAAGCGTTTCTAATTATTAGGCAAATAATTGCATGCTATTTTAAAGAAATTAAGTTAATTAAACACAATATAGAACAGGCGATAGCTAAGCCAACGATGAAAAACTCACTAAGCGAGGAGCAGCCCGTTGAGTGGCAAACTCCATGGCAATATCAACCGTATGAGTACCGTTGTGGATCACACAGTCCCTTCCAAAGTACTCGATGTGGGCGTCAGAAAACCGCGGATTAATAGACCCTTCCAGACTGGCCGGCGACATCGGCGGAGTGGGCATGCTGGCAGTTGATCGAGGCGACATCCGTGCCAACGACGATGACCGGTTTCCGGGAAGCAGCCGCCGCAGCGGGATAGACGATGTGCTGCTGCTTGTCGTTTTGCTACTGTGCGGCCGGGCCGTTTTTATCTGCGGCATTGATTTGCGTATGTTGGTTTGTGTAAGTTCGTTTGCTGGGTGGAGTAATTCAACCGACGGCATGCCGGTGCTTTTTCTCCGCAGCCGGGGTGCGCTTTGCCTAATCCGACTGATCTGTGCACTGATTCCTTGCAGCACTACCAGCTCCTGGTCAATATCTGCGATATAACTCAGCGCCAACTCATTCATCGTCATATTAAATAAAGTACAATATATCTTAAAAAGAACGGGAGAGAAAAAAGATGAGGTGTTTAAATTTTCGTAGTGACCATGACGGGTCTATTTTATATCAGCGTATTGTTATGCTTCATTCCCCTTCACCCTTCAAAAAAAGGTGTCTGCATACTGCGAATGGAAAATTTTTCTGCTTGCTATTTCGGCATTGCTCTTTTTTTCGCCACAATAAAACAGGGTAGACCACTTTCCTTATTCGGATTTAACGAAAAAGTTTGGTCGATTTATTTCATATAGATGGCCGCAAAAATAGAAAAGGCGATTCCACAAGTCATGCCGGTCATAAATGCATGAATGCCACATGTAGCTGCTAGCTCGGCATTATAGGAAACCGAATATGTATGGTTGTATGCCCCCTCAAAAATTAAAGCTCAGAGACAATAACCCAGAGAACTATTCGTCTTTTCTGTATGTCCTAAACACCTGGTGTATGAAGGAATGTTTAAGCACACTCATTCAGCTACATTGTCTAAAGCTCGGGTTTTCGTTAGGTTTGCTAGCATTCAGATTACGAATCCCAAACAATTACCATCTAGGCATGCAGTTTTTCCCTATACATGAAGGCAAAAAAAAAGTTTATAGACCATGCAATGCAGCTGTGTAATCTAGGCATGTATTTTTGACGCCACTTGCTTTTTCAAAAAAAGCCACCTTTTCACAAAATTTTTTTCCCAAGACTTGTACTTTGTGTCTTGTGCATCTTTGTTTGTTATGGAATCAGGGCAGTTAATATCCGCTTAATCCTGGTTTTCCAGGAGATGTATGCAATTCAGCCTTCTATTTGCATACCCCCTGTCAAGAATGCCCTATTGTTGACCTTTGTAAAAACACAATAGGTCTCACGTGTCACTGGGATTCATGTCTATTGTGCCAAGGAAAAAAAACAGGCAGGCTTTTTGAAACTCAGTCTCTCTTGGGGATTTCAGCAGTTTAGATGAGCATGAAAAGGCGAACCACGCATTCATGCAGACAATTGACATTTATATGTCAGGTGGTTATATATTGATGTGTAGAATAATTCAGGGGACAATGATGATGTTTTGTCGGCTATGTTTCTTTTTCTTGGATTCTTGGGATGGCGCCAAATGCTGCTCTGGCTGCTTCTCGGCGCCATGAGACTCGTCATTCTCTGCCTGTTCTGTCTCGGTTGCCTCCACATGCGCCGTTCCGGGAATTTCTTGCTCAGCTGATTCTGCTTCAGCCTCCAATTTTGCATTGGTGGGCTGATCCGGCTGCTGCTTGTCCTCGAGCGGCTGGCTGGACTGCGGGAAAATGTGCTGCTTCAGCTGTGGGTTGACCTTGTCCAGCTGCTCCCAAGATCTTTGCCAAAGGGCATTTTCTTCTCGCTCCTTGATCGCATCGCTGTCTCCAAATATCCCCATACTGTTCAACACAAGCATGCAGTTTTTGACACTTTCTTCAGCCATCTCTCCCAGCACGCTCAAGTGACGACGTCTTTCGGCTGCCAGCTTGTTATTGCTCATAGATACGCCATGCCGTCTGCCTTGTGCGTCTTCTGGAGACTGCGGGTCCAAGGACGATTCTGACGCCATCTTGCCTGTATGGATGTACACGGAAAGCGTCGAGAGAAGCCGCATCCAGATCTGCGACAGCAGGGTATCCACATGCGTGCTGCTCGAGTCATCTGCCGAAACCGCAGACTGCGAATCGTCGCTCGTCAGCAGAGGATATGCCGGTCCAGACCGTGGTCCCGAGCCAGGTGATCCCACCGAAGCAACAAAATCGTCAGGCGCATTCAGCAGGGAGCTCGCATTATGTAGAAATACCATTGTCAGCATCGAAATGCATCGAGCATGAGTATCTTCCATTGTACTGTCTGCCAGCAAGTCCGCCCGCAAAAGCGTGTCCATAAGCGGAAACAGCACCCGGTTAAACGCGCTTGCCATCCACTGCACGTTGTCCACACCGGAGGATATGGCGCGCTGGATATGGGAGCATGCCAGCTGGCGGACCTCGCGGTTATTCACGTAGGCATATCCGGCCAGTGCGTTCATGGCGCCTATCCACATCGACAGTGGCGTCAGTCTGCTGTGGCGCAAATGGGCATGGGGGCCTGAGGTCACGGAGGCAATTGACGGGTCCGTCTGTGCAGTCTGCAGCTGGTGTGGCACCTGCCGCGCCGCCACACTTGGCGGGCTGCCTGGTGGAGGCGAATGCACAGCAGCGTTTTGGTGCATGCTAGTGCAGTCTCCGCTAGAAACAGCATCTGCCGCCTGAACCTTGGCAATCTCCTGCATATCGTAGAGCATTGCAACCAGCTTGGCTGCAACCTCGGACGCGGACATGAAGCTTTGGGGGTCCTTATCGCTGCTGCTGCTGCTTGCAAGTGCTCGATCACTGGGGACAAAGGCTGCAAGCGTGTCCAGCATGTCGCCAAAATAAGCAGGAACATCGATTGCGCCACACCTCAGCAGAATGACCATTTCGACCAGAACTGCCAGCGCGCGACGCATGCAGCTGTTTCCTCCCATGTGTGTCTCGGCAAAGTCCTGCACATGTACCAGGCGCTTGAGCAGTAGGCGCACGATGCCCCAGTTGGGCTGCACCGCAACCAGCGCCCGCGCATCCGTGTCAAACAAGCGCCCAATACCCTCCATCAGCACTGCCGCCACCGTCTGGAACGTCTGCTCATTCGCGTCCCGCAGCAGTCCCACTGTCCGCAGCATCCGCTCTACGATCTCTTGCAATGCGCTGTCATCCGAAGCTGCGGCGCCCTCCAGCACCCGCACTGCCATGTTGAGCACCCCGCTGACAGCCCGCTCCAGCGCAAAGTGGTTCAGCACATCCGCATACTCGAGCATCCGCTGCACTGCTGTCTCGATTGCCGCCCACACCCCTGGGGCTCGCTCCGGATGCTCCAGCACCATGTCCACTGCAAGCTCAAAGAAGAACACTGATGACGGCACATACAAAGCCTCCGACACTTCAGAAGCAGCAGCTACGTCGACTGTTGCAGGCAAGGGCGCCAATGGCGACTTGGACGCAGGCTGCGCAGTACCACTGCCGTCATCTAACGTACCTCCTCCATCGGCGGGCGATGCTGGCTGGGACGGAGGCGGCTTTGGGAATAGCTGCGCAAGTACCGACAGAAACACTGCCTGCGATGCTCCTATATGGCTAGCTGCACTGCCTAGCTTGTCAATTGCACTGGCCTGCACTGCCATACGGCTACGAGTAACCAGACTGATCAGCAGCTCAGGAGACACTCTCCAGCGCAGCTCCTGCTTGCGGGTCGCTGCTGCTCCGGCAGATGGCCCTGAGTACTGATCAGCCCCGTTGCTGCTCCACAGCGACGAGATGGCTGACAGCAGCCCTCCACCCTGCTGGTCGCTGTTACGGCCATCGCCTGCACCTAGTCGCCGCGCCCGTATGCGCTGCTGGGCTGCATCCATTGCCTGCAGTGTTGAGGTGCGTGGTACCCACATGCCCTCGGCCATCGGATCTCTGATTGCCCGCAGCTGTCGAGGAACCAAGTCTGCATCAACTGCAATCTGCACTATGTCCATAACCACCATCCACCCTTGCTTGCTAAGCGCGCCGGGGAACCGAGATACCAACTCAAATAGCGCAATAAATGCAATCTGCCGCCGATACTCTTTGCCAAACTCCAATGCTGTCTGTGTAAGCTGTACCGACATGTTTTCCTGTTCTTGCAGCTTAGAGTACTGCTCCGCGCCGCTAAACCCTTCAGCAACCACTCCCAGTGCCGATGTAGGCGACTCTGGATCCAGCACAATATGCCGATTATACGACTTTATAAGTACTTGAGAGGCCCGCATATCCGCTTGCAGAGAAATGTTGCGAAGTCCAGTCATGTCTGCAAGCAAACGCATGGCTTCGTTGACACATGCAGTCAGATTGTAGTGAGCTGCACTAGCAACTAGCGCGTATAGTCCAGATAAAGCCAGTCGCAGTGTATGGTCGCTTCTAAAGTGCGTTAGGATGCGCGCAAGGGATTGCAAGAAGCGAGGCCAAGTTGCTGCCAGCAACCCTTTGTCATAGTCAGCCGTCTGCCCTCGTGTAGACATCCAGGGGCCAATAAGCGAGTCACTAGCCGATACCTCATGCCACGCGTATTCGAATCCAGCTTCGCCCTCATGCTCCTCAGGAAACACAAGCTCGTGGTCCCTGATCGCATTGTACACATCGGTAAGAAACCCTTGACGGAAGTCCTGCTTATCGTTGACCCCCCGCAAGTTGCGGGCAAAGTCTTCAAACTTCATACGCCCCTTGACTTGCGGCGAATGCTGGTCGGTATTGAGCATGATGATTGCGTATGCCAGAATGAACGCCGCGTCTTTGGTGGCAATGTCTGGCGGATCGCTGGCAAAGTACGCTGCGGAAAACGTCTCCATAATCCGCTCAATCTGCTGCGATTCTCCGGGAAGTCTAAACGTGCCCAACAGGCTGCGCATTGCCTCATCCAAGCGGCGCCCGGAAAAATCAAATAGCCGCAAGTACGCCTGCAGAACCTCCAGATTGGACGGTTTGGACAGGTATTCGCCCAGCAGCTGCTTATTGATGGTTGGTGTTTCTCGCAGGAAAAATGCCAGCTGCTGGGCCATCTCCGTGCTGTTTTCCGGATTCAGCACACCCATTCTCTGCAAGTAGGCAATGCCCTCCTTGGGCTTCTCATTAAACAACCGTGCCGCTTGCATCATTGTGTCCTTGTGCTTTTT
This sequence comes from Coemansia sp. RSA 1250, assembly GCA_027578955.1. Taxonomy (NCBI): domain Eukaryota; kingdom Fungi; phylum Kickxellomycota; class Kickxellomycetes; order Kickxellales; family Kickxellaceae; genus Coemansia; species Coemansia sp. RSA 1250. Next base: position 82,634 of record JANBTS010000035.1, on the reverse strand, counting down.
GCGGTCCAACAGCTGTGCCATTGTCAGTGGCGCCGATGCCTGAGCAACTTTGGGCTCTGCAACCTTACTGCCACTTGCATCCGTATTTGCATATACCAGATCCTGTGGCACTCCTAGCAGCTCTGCCAGATTGCCCTTGGGCGGCTCTACGCCTGCTCGTACAGCAATACGGATAAGATGATGCAGCATAATGTCCAAAAATGCTTCGCTTTCGGTATCGTTGGTAGTTGATGGCCAGGGAACCGCACGGTGCGTTATAAACGATATCATAAAGTCAAACATGTTGCCCCGCTGCATATCGCAGTCATAGTTGACCCACAGATCCGTGATCAGCGATTCGTCGCCTATAAGCAGGTGATGCAAGCCCTCCAGCAACTGCCGCCGAGTCTCTTGCATAGATAAACGTCCTCGCATCCCTTTTTTCAGCGATGCATCGCTGTATAGCTCAACCTCCTGCTCGTAAGTCAGCGGCCCGTCTGTTTCCAGCAATGTGGGCAGCGGAGGCGCTTTTTCATGCAAGGCTTCGGAGTCAGAATACTTGTGTGCCAGCGTAGTGCTTGGCCGACGGCTTCCAGACCGTTCAGCGGAATTGCTGATTTGCAGCCCGGCATCGGAGGCTTGGGATGAGCTCTTTTCGGGACGTACCCGAGAACTCGACTGTCCCGAGCTTCGGCCTCCGCCCAACCGTAGTGACGAGCGGCTTCCTTGACGAGCAACTGCAGGCAGCGTCATAACTCTACCCAGCGTCTGACACAAAAACAGCTCCAAATGGCCCTTGGCATCTCGCCGATGCGAAGCAAATAGCAAGTAGAGAACCCGCAAAGCAGGTGAGATCAAGCTGGGCTGATCGCGTTGCAGAATAAGAAGCAGGTTGTGGCTCAAGTCACCTAGCGTTAACTCACGCAGTGAAGCGTATTCGGACATAGCATAGCAGGCTTTCTGGAAGGCAGCTTGCAAAGTATTGAGAGCTAGCAGTCGCATAGTATCTGTATACTGCAGGTCGCGGGGGTTTGTGAGTGCTACCAGCACCCGGTATAGCTCACGGATGGCTGGCAGGCCAAAGCTCTGGTGACTCTCCGAAGCGTTCGCAGCAGGCAATGGTGCTTGTTCAGAGCTACCATCCTTGGCTGCTGCTGCCGACTCCTTGCTGTTTTTTACAGCTTCGGTAGCAGGTACGGCAGATTGGGACTGTTCATCCAAAGCGTGTTTGTGCTCAGCATTGGAATTATCCGCTACGACTTTATGAAGCATGGGTTCAATTTCGCTAGCCGCATCATCGCCTGCTTTGCGCTGCATGTCGTTAAGCTTGCCAAATACAAAAGTGACCAGCGTAAATAAAGTCGACTCAGCAGCCTTTCTTATCATCTCACTCAATCGCATCTGGCAGCTCATGCTCAAGACCGTCTCCATGATCTCGCAAATTGACACGTCATTTAGACGGCTACCGCCTGGACTAAGCACCAGCGCACCCAATACATTAAGAATCTGCATCAATACAGCTTCATCGGACGCAGAATCCGTGGCTTCAAACCGGCAATGCGTAACTGCCTGAGTCATTTCAAGCAATGCCGAAATGGCTTCAGGACGCGCCAGATCAACCACTCCATGGCTAATGAATCTCTGAATGCTGACTAAAGCGCAGCGGGTAATTGGTCCGGTAGTCTCAGGATCGCGAATTACCAACAGAAACGGATCAATGACTGTTTGCAGGTCCATTAGGTGCGGATCCGATACGCCATTGATGGCTTCTCGCAGCAAAAGAAACGACTCGAGGATCATAACCCGTCCCATCCCATAGTCGCTGTCGTCAATGTCACTGCTCTTATCAGCAAACGACGACATCCCAATGCATACTCCTGCCTTGCCCAAAGTTCGCCGACTAGCAAACTCACGACGATACTTTTCCATCTTTGAAACCACAGATGTAGATGGGCTTTGAAGCTCTTCAATTGCTGCTGCTGCCACGTCAGTTGCCGAGCTGAAATCGGCAAGTTCTGAGCTGTTTGCTGCACTATGAGTTCCTGGCCACCGGCTGCCACCAACCCATAGAGCGCCCAGCCCGTCTCGTTCTACGGCCTCTGCCCATAGCGAATTCTTACGCAGCTCACGGACAATCGTGTCGATTTCGGCCTCGACAAGCAGTCTCCATGACTCGGCTGACAGCGGTGTAAAGTGTGCGTTGGTTGTCTGCGGACTCCTTGGAAAGTGCTCATCTGAAGACAGCATGGTAAAATTACTATAAACGAGAAACACAGCTCGCCGTCTGAGCAGCGTTGAAGTTCTACGTATGCTTTATGGCCCAATCAAAAATGGCTGCGTTGTAAATTAATCGACTCGGCTCTGGCTCAGTTGACGGCTCACTTTTTTTTTCAGAGAAAAGTTGTTGCGTTTGGGCAACAGCCTTAAGAACAATCTCTCTTCAAATTTTGCCCCCTTTCTGTAGTTCAGTTTTTATATTTTAAGGGAAAAAATGGTATGAATCCATCATTTTGTACAGACGCTGGAACGGGCTTTCAAGGAACTTTAAGAGAATGGATGCGAGCGGAGAAAAAATAACTTGGAGGCGATGCGAATCTATTCGGTTAGAAGCTATATGACTGTTTTTTAATGGGTTGGATTCTACCTTGATGGATGCGGCTGTTTGTTTTTAGAAGATAACAGATACTGCAGCATAAGGGGAGGTTTTGTGGTTTGAGAGAGCTCAATCTACAATTGTGATCCCAGAATGTGAAATTCCAAACCCTAAAATAGCATATTCTTTTGCCAACCGAGTAGTTTGCAAGCTGAAAAGGAGGCTTTTATGTCGCGAAGCGAGCTGCTAATTGAAGGCGCCTTCTTATTCCTTGGGTTCTATGAACTGGCCAAACTGCGATTTTAAACATGCAAGCTAACATGAATTTACAATAGGGTATTGACATTGCCAACAAGCACGCCAAGAGCAAAAACCGCACGGCACCCAAGAGCGACAACGTCTACCTGTTGCTTCTGGTCAAGGTACAGTATTAACTGCATTGGTACGAGAACGACAAGCTTGCTTAAATCACTTTATTGTAGCTGTTCCGCTTCCTTGCGCGCCGGACTGACTCGAACTTCAACAAGGTTGTTCTGAAGCGTCTGTACATGTCGCGTACCAACCGCCCACCGGTGTCGCTGTCGCGCTTGATCGCATTGACCAAGAACGCCAGCGCCAAGACTGCCGTTGTCATCGGTAGCATCACCGACGACGAGCGCCTGGAGGTTGTTCCTAAGCTTTCGGTAGCTGCCCTGCATGTTTCGCAGAGTGCCCGTGCCCGCATTCTGAACGCTGGTGGTGAGATCCTCACTTTGGATCAGCTTGCTCTGCGTGCTCCTACTGGCTCCAACTGCGTCTTGCTCCGTGGCAAGCGTAACGTTCGTGAGGCTGTTAAGCACTTTGGCCGTGCCCCGGGTACTCCCAAATCCCACACCAAGCCCTATGTTCGCTCCAAGGGCCGCAAGTTTGAGCGTGCTCGTGGTCGTCGTGCCAGCCGTGGCTACAAGAACTAAGTTTTGTCATAGTTTTATGTTTCCACCATTACAAAATTCGATCATAAAAATACGGCTTTGATCATTTTATAGTGCTCATGAAGTCTTGTTTAGACGCCCTACATCTTTGTTATTTGGGAAAAGAGGAGGAAATTACATGTAGTGGAGCTGGCTACGTGGCTGGTGATGTTGCACATATGCGCCATATGGCAGTGTGGTGAATGGCGAGTTGAACTGAGTTGGACGCAGCCGTGCACCCATTGTCGGATAGTGGCCGTGGTAAGCTTGTGGTGCCAACGGCAACGCGCCACCATGGCTAGCCAGCATGTGGCCATCATCGGCACCTGTAGCAAACACCCGATCGCCACGATGCAAGCTCAGATACGGCATCTGCTTGCTTGAAGCTGTATCAGCAGCTGTCCCACGAACGCATGCATCATCGCTGCCACTACCGGCTCTAGAGTTCACTGGCGCCGACAGCACAGGAGAATGGAGAGCCGACATGGACAGATACATGTCATTGCTTGTGAGCGAGTCAGCCGGATACGCCGACACAACTTCCTCGTCGTGTTCAGTAACGGCATGGGCCTTGTCGGTTAGCTTGAGCGTTTCTTTGAGCTTGCTGCCTGCTTGGCGCATGACCATGGCCAGGCGACTGCCCATCTTGGGCTTGTCTTTTAGCTGGGGCTGTTCGCTTGACATGGTAGAGGATGTGCCTGAAAAGGAGCTTTGGTTGCCAGCGATGCTACGCGAGTGGCTAGTCAGTGTTGCGCCAGAAATGGACTTGTAAAAGCTGGTCGAGCGGCGCAGCAGACCACGGCCAGCCCGCTTTACAAACAGATGGATGGTAGATTGCTTGCGCGTGGGTTTCTTGCCGGCTTTGTCTCCAGCACTAGAGATCGTACTGCAATACTCGCTGCTAAAAGTGGACGATGCGCTTGAAAGATCCCAATCGGTCTCCTTGCTTTCTTGGGCGTGTCGGTTCTTCCAAGAACGGATCATGCTCCAGGGCACGCTTGCCGACTTGACCGAGCGCAGAATGTTTAGACGCGTTCCAGGCTGATTGCTGCTGATAGTCTTTGCCTTGTTAATAGAGCCTGAGATAGAACGCCGCTGCCCGCCTGTAAATCCCAAGCCAAACCGTGGTTTGGGTGCTGTAGAGGCCATTGGCGACGACGATTCCGGAGTTTCAGTCGAGTGCCAGATGGATTCCTCGTAAATTTCGTAGATCTTGTGTTGATCGACGATTGAGCTGCTTGCACGTTTAAGCGGCCGATGTCCATTATGGCTGATTCTATGCGACCACTGCAGCGCGCGAGCAAGTGTGCTTTGCATACCGGTAGTCGGCGAACTGCTCGGCACATCGTATAGAAAGCGTGATGTGCGACGAGAGCTCTTATCAAGCTGGAAATCAAGGTCCAGCTGAAAGCGACTTTGTCTGCGCTTGACTTTGGCTTGTTCGGGCACCATTGACGCTGGCAAAGTTCTGCCTTTAACGCCATTATCATCTACCGCTCCTGAAAAGTACATGTCTGAAATCACCATCGAGTTGCGGTTATTAAGTCTATCTTCCATTTGCGCCATGCTCATCTGTTTGCGAAGCAACACTGGCGGACGCTCAGGGCTCTTGTAACTGGAAGCATCTGTGGTTTTAAGTGACCTTATCGAGTTGCTATAAGTGGACATTGGCGATGGCTGCGGCTCCATGGGCTCTAAAACTTGCGATTGCACTGTAGCCTTAATAGACGACTGGTCAATGTCGGATTCATACGACTGGCTGGCGATGGGAGAAAGCAGGTCGGCCACTTCGGGCATCCGTTCGCCTTTGCTCATCAACGAAAGCAGTGACTGAGACAATGCGCCAGTGTCCTCGATATAGCACAGGTTGTGATGCGACTTGGCTGCACGAGGCTGCATATAAAACTTGCCAGACCTAAAGTTACCGCTGCGTTCCAAAGCATTTTCAAGTGCCGTATCGTCCTTGTCTTGGTTGGAAAGCATGGGGAGTGAAGTGGTAGATCTTGACATGCGGCGAGGACGTATGATATCGTTATCAGAATTTTGTGCGCTTACTGGCGACTTTGTCCATGCGCCGTTGTCGTGGTGCTGGTCATGGCTGTTGCAAAATGACTGGTCAGTGGCGTCCGGTGTATCAATGACTATGGCGCACTGCTCATTCGGCTGAGTATGAGAACCAGGATTTTGCGTTGGCGGCGCTGGAAAATCAAAGAGATCGTGGGGGCTTGGGCTATTGGCGTCGCTGGTATTAGAGGTAGGCGACATCTTGGATTATCGTTATATTTTATATTTGCAGCTGTGTTAAGGGGAAAAACAAGCTAGATAATAAGCATAGCTTTAGAAAATTGTAAAGAAGGAACCCAGCAAAAAAAGATAGAAAGAATGGCCTGGTATTTTGACAGTCGACAGTGTATTTAGTAATTGCACTAGTATCGACCAGGTGCATCGGCATGGCTGTATGCGCATTTACTCCTCATAGTTGACGACTGTTGATGCAAATCAGTATTAAGAGCTTTAGCCGGCCAGGCTTGTTAGCTAAACAGCCTAGAAACGTTCCCCCTTGCCGGCCAAAAAGCACCAGTATTTGGGAAAAACAAGCCGGATAAACGTTGCAGCATATACTGTATGCAATTGCTACGCAGTAAGCGGCATACATTAAACTACGGCTTTTTAGGATAAAAAGTATATGTCAACAAAAACAAGAAAAAATGACTATATTTCATACCAACTTCAAAAAGTAGTTGCAGTAGGTAGCTAGTATTACTTTGCTTTGGGCTTGACATCATCCTCAGCAACAGCGTGCAACATGATGGTGTTTTTGATACTGTTCACATTGCCCTTGTAGCCCTGCGCCCAGTCGTAGCCGAATGCGTACGCGTATAGCTTACCATCGCCATTAAATGCGGCGGTAGTAATTGGATTGCCAAGCTTTGAATAAGGCTTGATCCTCTGCTTGGCATCTTTGTCCCAGATTATAAACGAGCCGTCATTGGATGCAGTTGCTATTGTGTTGTATACGGGGTGGGTGGAAATCGAGTTTACCGAATACACCGTATTCTTCATTGGTACGCTGTCATCACGATGACATCTAAAGGAAAAGTTCTTGTCCTTCATCTTTGGATCCACATACTGAATGGCCACTCGGCCCTCAATTGAGCCTATTGCGTACCCATCCTTCTTTGTAAAGCACGACACTGTCCTCGTCTGCCATTTAAGCGGAGACTCGATGGTTTCAAAGGGCGTGGTTGGGTTGGCCATATCAAACACCAGCACGTGTCTCTCGGCTGTAGCCACCACCAACAAGGGGTTGTTGCAGTCCATCGCATAGGCGCGTTCGGGAAGATTGACAGTGCCTATAGGAGTTTGCTGGCGAGTGTCCCAGTACTTTAACTGCTTGTCCCAGCCTGCAGTGGCAATGATAGGCGAGCTGTTTTCTGCCTCTACAAATCTAACACAGCGGATTGGCGCCTCATGTTGCGCGACCTGCGTTGTCTGTCCCGTAGCCAGATCAATCATTTGTCCTTCCTTGTCGGCTCCTCCAGAAACCACTTTGCTGCCGTCCTAGATCGCTTCATCAATTTTAGCAAGATAATCACATTCGATATTCCAAAAAAATACCACTTACCTTGCTCCATGCACAGCATAGCGCCGGCCCTTTGTGTGAAAACGATGCCTTGCCTAGTGACGACCCGTTGCTTTGAATTTCCCAAATCCGAACCTATTTGTCGATATTCACAAGTCATTAGCAACTGTTTGACAATTTGTCAAAAACGCGTTTTTTGTTTCGTACCTCATTGTCCCACGAAGACGCTGCCAAAAAGTTTGCTTTTGGACTAAACGCCAATTCGCTTACAGTATCGGAAGGCGGCTGATTGATTTCCACGTCACTGGTTGTTTGTTTATACGGATTGGTGTTCATTTTTGTACTCGCTTTGTAACTGTCCCCTTTTTATGCTTAACCAATTCAGCTTGGTGACCTTAATAACGTACAGCTCTAAGAAAATTAAAACAACACGCAAAAAAAAACCAACGCTATAGATTTCAGAAGAAAAAAAAGTACAAACAAGGCTTGATCTGCAAAGATTGATTTATTGAATTTTTGGATTTTTGCTAGTGGAAAAATACATTATGTGTTTTTTTTTATGTGGTGCTGAGTATGGAGTTAGTGGGCAACTCCAGCCATTCTGGCCTGGGATTCGGCGTGGTCGCTCTTGAGGTTTGAGCTGCTGGGCTCAAACAGCTCAATATCCTCATCCATAAATGTGTCTATATCGTCATCAGCGCCCGCGTACATCTCCCAGATGATATTGGCAGCTGCATCCCAGAAAATTGATAGTGCCCCTTCATAATGCTTGCGCGTCTTCTCGATAACCTGCGCAATAGTTGCGTTATCCCGGGCGCAGCCAAGAATGCTGCGCAGCGAGGCCATGTACAAGTCACCATCTTGAGGCAGCTGATCGCGTAGTCTGTGCAACAGTTCATAGCTGGTATCCAGCTCCTGGACTATATTTGCCTCCAGCATGGCACAATTGGCGTAGTGCTTGATGCCAGGATGGTTATATTCGAGCTTGTCCAGATACACGTTGATCAATCCAACTGCATCGGCATGAGTGTACAGGGGCACATCTGTCTCATCGTCGGCTTGTAGCAAATCAACAAGCCCGTCAAACTCCTGGCTGCTTAATGAAAACACATTCAGCGAGCGCAAAAAGTAGTATGTGTCGCACAGGCTAGCAAGGACGCTGGCAAACTCTGGATCAGTAGATGCGCGCTTGATAGCTGCTTTGAGCACAAAGGGACCGTCGCTGTCGTAGAGCGACCCGGCTGATTCCACATACCCCAAACTTTCCAGCGCAGCCTCCTCGTGCATAGGAAGGTTTTCGCTGTCAGAGGACATGCTGCTGCAGTGCATAAGCAGAGTTACAAATGCATCTGGAAGCCCGGTGAGATCCCAAATCGCACTTTCAACCCATTCCAGAGACCTAAACACGCTATGCGGATTCATCGCTGGCAACCCTTGAGAAGCTGCTTGAGCCATGGTTTCAAACTAATGGTCTTGAAGTAATAAAAAGGCAGGAGGAAAAAGGTGTCGTTTCAAAGTCAAAGTGAAAGTATAGTTGCAAAGAAAGGAGAAAAGTACGGCAATGCTCGAGCAAAGACCGCTTTTATTTGGGCATCTTTCAGACAAGGGGGAGGAGGCGAAGCTCAAGGCATTTGCTGTGCGTGAGACAATGCTCAAAAGCACATGATCCATTTTGCTTCTATTCTAAATCATATGATAAAAACAATTCCAGCGAGTCGAAAGCAAGCCGAGTCGTGCATTCACGCAAAAGTCCAGACTTTTTCTTCGTGAATCTTCTTTCTTGTCATTTTTATTCTTTTTATACTTAATCGGTGCATTCTGTGAAAAGAAACTGTTGCACGCAAGTGGATTTTGTGTTTAAAGTGACTGTAGCTTTATTTGACAGAAAAAATAAGGCGCTTTTTGGGTCGGAGTGGAAAAAAAGTAGTTTTTTTTTGAGCTACTCGTTTACTGACCAGGAGATTCAGATACTCTCGTGCTACTGAATAGGCTCTTGCTTTCTTGTGTATAATAAACTCAACGACCTGTCTGTAGAGCTCTGATATCCAAGAGCGCTAATCTTGAACACAGACAGGTGTAGCAAGAGTAGCTGAAGTAGTTTTTTTTTAGCATACTAGAATCATACTAGTAGGAAATAGTAGCGTTCATTCAATAGTGTATCTGCTACTATATATAAAAGAGGGGTATGGCAATGCCAATCAATTCGAGCAATGGAAACAGCGTTCCGCTGGACGATACTGAACAAAAGCAGCGTCTTTTAGAAGAAGCAAAAGCAGAATTAACCAAGAAGGGTAAATATTAAACCTACATATCGTATATGTATATAGGGCGATGTTATTTGCATGCAGCTAACTGTCTATTTTGTAGATGCTATAATGGAGCCGACCGCAGAAAAGTATGTCGAGCAGTTTTTGGAAGTTGGTGGCACGCCATTCAACGTCATGGAGATGCTAAGGTTGGGGTATGAGGGGCTGGCGGCAATGACCAATGCGGTAAACAAAGATATGGGCAGTGCGTTTAGTTCAGATGTCAGCACAGCGATAACAGATGCTGTCAGCCGCAAGATCATCGAACGATTTGATCCAGAAAAGGCCGATGCCGAGTTTAGCCAGACCAACCAGCTTCCAGACCATATCGTTGAAATGCTCTCGCACCAGACATGGCGCAAGACAATCTATATGCTGAGCGAGCGGTATCCCGACAGCACCATGTTGAGCGCAGCATTGCAGCATATTGCCAACCAAGGACATCAAGCAGAGATGACGTCGCTAAGCTCGGCATCCTTACAAACTCACGTCTTCTACTCGCTGCTTGTCGAATGTTTGGAAAAGGTTTCTCCAGCAGATGAGGAGAACTTGCACGAGAAGATCAAGGAACTGGTGAGCATGTCTTGTCAGCGGGAGCAAACGTACCTGGTTGCGCAGTATCTGTTGCATAGCGTTCGCCAGAATATGGGCAGCAAAGCGGTAGGAGTTTGGCGGCTTCAGGAAGAGCTCGAATCGCATATGCTTGACAAGTACAAGCGGCCACAGCTGGCAATCAACATTAAACTGCTGCTGGACGGGTTGGTGGTTGGTGGCGGCGATCGCATCGCTGATGCAGTGGCATCTATTGTGCAGGGCGCGTATGCAGCGCCGGGAGATGTTGCCAGTCTTTACAACGAGTACTATGGCGCTGTGTCTGGTGGTGGTTCAGGACCTCCCATACGCATTCTGCAAAACGAGTGCGTACTGGCACCGATGATTGACCAGGCGTTTGGCGGGCTATGGGGTAAAGCCTCGCAAGACCAGCGTTCCGATCTGCTCAACAAGTACATTTGGCTTATTGCCTATGCTACTGTTGGAACTGATCGGCCCATGACTAGCACAGCCAAAGACGAGCTACATAAGCTGATCACTGAAATGAAGGAGCTGCGTAGTGAGCTTCCGGTTCATCCGCTTCAGACGCAGATTTACCAGGTCATTCCCAAAGTGCTTCACTGGATCAATACTCCGATTTTGGCGCGTATTATATTGCTGTGGATCCGTGATGTGACTACTTACGATAGCTTCACATACTACAACACCTACTTTACCAGCACCGAAGTTCCTACCTTGCTGCTTTTGCTCGAGGAAATCGCCTATCGCCATCCTTTGCTCAAGCCATTAGTGTTTGCTGCTTACAGAGACAGCTTTGAATCTCGAGTACCCGATTTCCTTCCAGAAAAGCAAATCAAGCTGCAAAAAATGGTCATCAACCGCATGGCTGTTTTAGCACAGCTGGACTATGCTCTTCCGATCCTCAACTACTTTAGTGCTAAACGAAACGATATCGATGAAAGCGTTATGGTGTATTTCCTGCACCGCCTTTTAGTTCAGTTTGAAGCACCTTATCCTGATCAATTCTGCAAGCCGGTGCTTGAGCTCATAACGCATACGATTGACAGCGTGAAGGCTGGCAAAGATAAGGAGGTTATATGTATCCGCGATTTCCTGGCAAGCATTAACGATGATCTGGCACGTTCGCTACTGTCGAATTTACCAGACCCGACTACTAGCACTCCAATTTCTATCGAATAGTTTACGTTTCTGTGATGTAATAGTAATGATGTCACACGTGTACATTAAGCGGATTTAGAGGATATGTTTATTTGGCCGCCAATCCCTTATTTTAGCTTGCATGCCAGCGAAGTTTCCTCACAGCTTAATCATGCTACACACGGCTGCACATGTTCCAATCGGCAGCAATCCAGTTGGTTATGAAGGCAGGGAAACTAGCGGAGATTCGCATTGTAATATATTCAAGTTACAAGAGAAGACCCCTCCCGGCTTATACGCTGAACAGGTGACTTGATTGTGTAGATTTACTGAGAACGCTTTTCATAAATTATGTGCAGACTAACACGAGTGAGAAAGCAGTGGTCAGGCATCTCCCATCTACTGGAATTTACAATCAATTCATATGCGAAAAAAGGAGATGCTGACAGTATAGTACTCTGGCATTGTGGTGAGGCAAGGGTTCTTGGCAAAAGAAAACCAGGTATGCCAAGTCTGTCGTGTAAAATACCCTGGGTTTTATCTACTTGTGCGTGAGAAAGAAAAGCCTGAAACCACAAGATATGGTCATTTCCACCATATTTCATCATGCCCTGGACGACGAATAAAGCCCAAGCTTGTCGCTTTCTTTGTAATTTGCAAGCACATGCGTTCGTTTTTTGCTTCCAGAGCCGCAGCAAATATGCATTTGGCGTTAGGTGTTGCGCATTTTTTCTGTTCCTTGCATGGTATTCAGATGAATAATTGTGATGTAATTTCCGCCCATTCTTAAAACCCTGTTGAACATACTGCGGAAAATGGAGACTTGGCTTGCTGGTATAAAAGCAAGCTTGCTTTGGAGAGAAATATTTTGTTCAATTCTTTAAAGTATAATATAAATTATTTTTATTGCTTAATGGAGTCATTTTTGCTTTCATCTGAAGACACAATTTTGCTTTTGGCCCGTCAGGGATATGCAGCACAGGGTCGTCGGCAATCGGCACTTCGCCACTCTGCGGTACCCTCCAGAAAATCTACCAGCTCGGCCATCTCTGATGCAACGCTATCTGCAGAAAACAGCTACCAGCATTCAGCTTCTAAAGAACAGGTAGACCCTATCGACATGCCTGCTTTATCCACACCTGATAGAGCACAGGTAGACTCGTCATTGTTTAGCACATCGCCATGCTCGCCGAAATCCCCTGGAATGCTGCATGAGCAGCTATGGCCGCAGTTGCAAAATACAATTATCGAAGAAGAGGAAGGAGGCGATGGGTTTGTAATATACAATGGCTTAAAGCGTCTAAGCATGACTGACGCAGGACTTGTGAAACAGGGTCGTCCACGTATAGTAAACATTTAAAACTATGTTAGTTTATAAAATTGTAAATATGCTTTTATTCGATGTTACAGATTAATGAGCGGGACGAACAACAGTAACTACTCTGCATTTGCCTCCGGGAGTGGATGATGGCTCGGTAGTATTGTCGTCGGTGGGTGTAGGCTCATTGGTCTCTGAAGCCGAGGGTTCCTGAGGTGCATTGGAATCCGTGGGCTCTGCTGTGTAATCTGATGTGTCATTGTTTTCTGTATTAGTATCCTCGCCATTGGTAGGCTCGGAATCCGATGGCTCGGCATCAGAGGGCTCGGAATCGGAAGGTTCTTCATCGGACGGTTCGGCGTCCGAGGGCTCGGTATCGGACGATTCATTATCTGGTGATTCGGAATCCGAAGGCTCGGGGTCAGAGGATTCAGCATCCGAGGACTCATTATCTGAAGGCTCGGCATCCGAAGGCTCGGCATCCGAAGGCTCGTTGCTGGAGTCACCTTCCGATGAAGAGTTCTCGTTAATAGTAGTTGAATCCTTGCTGCTTGACGGTGTGTCCTCCGAATCAGAAGGCTCTGGCGATGCTAAATCCGTACCGCTGCATTGGATCTTGATAGAATCGACATACATCTTGTAAACGGTATCCTTGGTCCAGGGTGTTGGGTAGCCAGCCCACTCTTCGGTACCCTTGGCACCCGAGTTACCGCCATCCCAAACAGAAAGGCCAACGCGGCCTTCAGCAGCAGGGAACCGATATTCGTCATTGGCCTTGTTGTAGGTGTCTTCGCGCTTGAGCGTGCGCAGAGTCTTGCCATCAACAGCCCATTGGATGTAGTCAGGATCCCACACGATAGTATAGTCGTGGTAATCAGCAAAACTTTCACCACCAAGGTCAAAGTAGCGGCTGTTGCTATAGTTGAGGATGTCATGGTAAAAGAAGTTGGTCTCGACAGTGTTTGGATCCTTGCCCACCCACTCAAAGTCAATTTCGTCGCCTACTTGATCGCTACGAATAATAAACGCTGAAACGACACCCTTGGCTATTGATGCCGTCTTGATACGAGCAGTCACTGTGCCATATAGGATAGAGTGCGATGCGTGCACAGTTGATCCGAAGCCCTTGTCATTGGCGCTGTCGTAGGTCATTTCCAGAACCAGCTTGCCATCTTCAATCTTGGAGTTATCGGGCTCAAAGATGGAGACAAACGCGTTGGTGTTGGGATTTCCGCCATACTGTTTTACTGGAACCACGTCAGCAGAGCTGTCAAAGTTCACAGTCTGGTCCAGACACCCCTCGGGCTTCCAGCATGAGGTAGAATTGTAGGACTTTGCGGGGTCGCACAGATCCCACATGCAGAACATGGCATTAGCATCGCAATAGCCTTCACGATAGCAAGGAGCCCATTCGTTACAGGTACTTCCACTATCGGAAGCCGCAAACACAGCCGCTCCTGCGGTAAGAGCAAGAGCAAGAGCTAGGAGTCTTGGCATTAGCAAGTATTTAGTAAAAAATGCAATCGCTAGGTTAGAATGAACTTGAAATGTGGCGGATGTATAGACAATATGCCTTAGGAGGTGGAATGAGGAAGAAAAGAATATTATTGCAAAGTTTCAAGGGAAATTGAGAGGTACGTGAGCTATTTAATACGCTTCTTTATTGCTCGGTTCAGCAATTCGCGCTACTAAGATGATACTTACCCTTTGTAAAGCACAAAAACCATGCTACATTTAGCGCTGTGTGCACAGGAGTCTGCCTTTTTACTAAAAAGACTAAAGACCATTTGCGTTCTCTTGGCAATCAACCAGATTCCTTCTTTGTAGTTTCCACATAGCACACAAAGGCCCTTTACCTCACAGATTGGTCTTTTCTGGATCACTCTTTGGCGTTTTGCTTTTAGTCTCTTTGTATCACTTCAAAATAAACCACGGGCTGCATGGACGATCCGATGCAGATGCAATTAATTGGAAGATTTTTGAAACTGAATCTTCAGCTGTTTTCAGCATCAGCCGTTTCTGATCAGAAAGAGACCATCTTTGTGATGCGGGTTTTATTAATAGCAGTTTATTTTTAACACCGGCAATCACTAAAATTGCTTCGGTTCAAACTCGGTAATCCCGCTTGTAATTTGGCAGATTAGAAAGAGTGTCAGCTGCAAATTCGTTTTTAAGGATATACAGTGCCTCTAAATAACACCCCTTCCCCTGCCAACAAGGCGAAAATGCCAAGCGTGCAGTTAATATAAGGCTGACAATACTTGGGAAGCAACTTGCGCATAAATACAATGGGAGTGATGAAACCAGTAAACCTCTTCCTTTTGCAGCCATGCCCAGGTTTAGAATAAAACTGGTGGAAAAAAAAAGAAGGGTCCCGAGAAAAGCCTGTTAAAGACAAAAGGAAGAGACAGCTGATCAAAACCATGTGTTCTCTCTTTGTTATAAAAGAAAAACGGACAGCCAAAAGGCAAACGTAGCTTTTATTTAAAGGAGATAATGTGACCGACTTAAACCCGAAACCTTTATTTCTTTCTTTGATGCCTGATTAAAAAAAAAAAGGGCAAAAGCTAGTCAGTCTCGTCATCATAGAAATGGAGAGAGACACATTATAAAGCTATAAATTATAGCAGCAGCACTTGTACTTTGCTCTTTTATTGAGTCGTTGGTCTTTTCTTCTTCATCTTCATCTAGCCAAGTTAAGCAAACAATTATTGTAGTCTAGAAATTGAATTTTAAATTATTTGTCACTGATTTAGCTCATAAAGATTCTAATGGCCATGTACAGTATTCATAAGCGACCGACAATTATAGCGCTGTCAGACACTTCACCAGTGCCAACAAAACTGCTGCGACGGTCAAACACAAGTGCTAGCAGATTAATTTTGGTATCAGATATGCCATTCAACATTTTACCGCCGTTGCATGGATCCACGCACACAAGTGATGGCAATTTTACGGCATTTGATAACATACCACCACTTCCTTACAATCATGGCATCAATGGAGCATGCTTTGGAATGCCATATGCTCAGCGATGCAACGCACAACCCCAAGAAAGCCAGGCTGCAGCAGTGCCGCCACAGCCCTCTCCATTAGGCAATAATAGTCTTCAAAGACGAACGCATATTCGCCGTGCGGGCCGCGTAAAAGTTGACGTCAGACGGCTTAGCACGCTTGAGAAAGCAACGGGTAAAGTGGCGGATCTTTTCCGATTTAGAAATCGGCCTGCAAACAATCGACAACTCAACAATTTCTATTCCACTTTTGGAAAGGATCAAGTTCAGCATCACACCCAACCCCAGCAACTGCAACCCACCATAAACGAGCAGGCCACTCAGACAGTGTCTCGTTTGAACAGACGGGCAACCATGCCGGCCTCTGCAGCTGCTTTTGTGGCCGACTCTCTATCTAGCATGCCAAGTGATAAACTAATTGACGGCACTGAACAAAAGAATGAGCAAGTTGACAAGCCAGCAAGAGCTGAGGCTGATTGTAGTCAAAATGATGCGTTAAATGCTCAAATCAGCAACAAAGACGTAGCGATTTACTGCATCAGCGGCGTTACCACATTGTCTGCTCACAAACCGCAGCTGGTGACAATTTCGACAGTGGGCGACAAATATACAATTGTTCCCAGCCACGCATAAACTGTAACAGAAATCTGTATTTTTACTCGGCATTTAGTGTAAATAAGAACTTCTCTGCTGCGGACTGCAGTCTCAATGGTTTGGATGCAACCCAGAACTAGAGTGGTCCTGAACAAAGCCTCTCTCCCCAACACCAACGGAGAATTACATTTTTGCAATCAAGAAACTGGCACTGTCAAAAAAAAATGGGGATGCATCCGCACTTTTTCTCCAAAATTCAGGGATGAAGAAAAACAAGTTGTCCCCTGAAATGCACCCTATGCAGTACCAGGTCTTGGCGAGCACAACAGAAAGAAGCACGGCACCGGAAAAGAACGGCTTTTGCTTATACTAAACTTCGGCAATACTCGAGCCGATAAGCAAAAAAGAACGCAAGCACCGCTTGCGGACAAAAGTGAACAGTGTTGCACAAACCCATTGGTTTGTCAGCTATGTCCAAATCGAGGAAACCGGCATGTGTTTTCACCTGCTCTCGGAAAGCGATAAATAAAATAAACGAACGCCGCAGTTTTCTGCCATATTTTTGGGGAAGAAGAAGAGGCGGATAATCCAAGAAATGGTCTGCGGCCGGAAAAAAAACAACGTGGAATCTATTAATAAGCGGTGGCTGCGGTGCTTTTCTTGGCTTGATAAACTATAAAATACTCAATATTTCCTCGATTGCAAAAACGCTACCTTTTTTCAAAAAACATCCTTTTATCTGTACCAAAATAATGAACGCAGCCGTCCCTGATTATATTTTTGCTTCTGGGTTGCAGGCCCAGCAAGCTCGTAGCAAACGCCCGTCATCGCGACCAACCAGTCCACGCACACATCAGCCTAGCACCTCGCAGGATCTCGAAATCAAAGCTATTATCGGCCAATTGCAGGGCGCTCACCGTGCATGGCCTCAGCAAATGCAGTTTGACATGCCCCGGCTAGTAAACCTTTAACTCTATTCTGCTCTGGTGCTGTTTTGCCTGTATTTTATTTATGCCAGCATTTAGCCTATGCTGCAATTCTGTTAGATTTGTTTATTATTCTTAATTCCATAAAAATTATATGTTGATAGTACTTTAGCTTAAAACTTGCAGGCATAGTTACATCATTGAAAGTGTCAAGCTTGTTTCTAGATATGGTGTTAGTATGCTTTATGATGTAATTTCAGTGTTGATTATTAGATCAGGATTTGTATTTTAATCATGTGTTAAGCATTTGGTTGACTTTATGAGGAAGCAATTAAGCATAATAGCGCAGCTTCTATGTAGCTTTAGACTGAGCAGCTGATGACATATAGGCACCCTGTTAGACCTGTACCCAATCCCACTTGCTTGTATTTTCCTGCAGACATATTTGCAATAGCACTATAAAATTAAGGCAACCTAGTTCATTCTTTCCCAAAAGCAGAGATAATTGCAATTTGTATAGTGAGCATCATCTAGCTACTAGATTAATTTATTGCTATTCATTGGTGTAAATAACTAGAGTAGCTAAATGTCTAAGTAATATCAAGTAAAAGTGAATTGCTTATACTGTACAAGTCACTCTATTTTCTGTTACCTCTTTGGGAATTTTCAAGCTGCAGACTTTAGAAAATCAATAGACTGTAAAATCAAGCTATAAAGCTATTATAGTTGGTGCATTTGAGAAGAGATACCCTAGTTGTAGATTTGCAGAGAATAGGAAGCTTAAGGTGCAAATAGCCGCAGTGACTTAGGTAGAGCCTTACAAGTTACTGCAGCGCATCTCCCCAAATAATTAGCTGATCAGCCTTTAACCACCCAGGTGATAATTAACGGATCAATTAAATCAGCGATTCACATTTGATAAAGAACTAATTTCATTTTAATTAAATAGCAACATTTTGCAAGTAGGTATACAAAACCTCGTTTGCAGCCACCACTTCACACCGTTTTACATGGAATTCATCCATGAGCGACTGTAAACACACAGGAGGGGTACTAAAGCGGATCCGTGGCGGTCCTTGTCCTTAAGGAGCTCAATGTCATGTGATATTATATGTATTCTATTGGCTAAATTCCTAGCCATTGAGATTCTTCTACTCTTTCTTCTCCAGGAATTATTATTATTACTATATTGAATTTCTAAATTGAATTTTACTTTTACCCATGACGAACTGTCAAAGGGCTGGTTTTAGCGATGGTGGGTGTTGCACATACTGATGGCTGAATGCTATGGGTGACTAGCTACGTTATATGTGCAAATATTCACAACTCTTTGATTCTGAATCAATCCTCTTCTTGGCTAGGTTTTATGACTTCAAGTATATTGACTCTAAATGCTCGTTTTGTTTTGTAGAAGTGCGTCAAAAAACGCGGGAGATTATAGCTAAAAGCGGGGCAGAGGATTGTTTTAGTCCTCCAAGTTATAATATGCTGCTTTCTTGGACTCAGTATTGTGTTGATAATTGGCAATGCTCTGATTTAAAGTGCAATGATGCCCGCCTTCAAGAGTATGTGGATTTTTTGGTTGAGAGAACACAATATACTACGCGTGGCAGTCGGCATGCTCATATAATGGCAGTCACTATGCCAATAGCCTGCCTCTGGATAGTTTGGGATTTCCCAGCATCTTTTAGTGCTATTAGGCGCCGTGATGAATTTTCCAAATGTACAAAATCAATCCGCAAGTATGTCAAGGAGAGGTAAGCATTCTATTTAAATATAATTGGTAGACAGGCGTGATTGTATATTGGCATTAATTATTATTTACTTATAGAATCTTTGCCATGTACCCTTCACTTCCGGCTCTGAACAAACCCTGCATTTCTGTTAAAAAAAGCAAAGGTAAATCGGCATATAAAGAAACCGATTCTGAGGCAACTGATTCCGAAACTGGCGCCGCAGAGAGTACTTGCTCACAGAGTATTGGCAAGTCTGATAAGCATAAATCTCCTACGCCAAATAATCAACTGCCAAGCACACGGACAGTGATTACAGACGGAAAAGTGGTAGCATTCGATCCGTCATTAATGCCAATAAAATGGCGGGTATTTTCCTTCGAGTCGGAGACTTATATTAATTGCGTTTTGATGCGGCGGTCATCTTATTGCAGCCTGGAGATGCGTTTATGGCGTCTTCTTTCGCTTTCGACATGGTTTGACGCCAAAACGTTGTGCTCTGGGATTCGACTTGGATCATTTGGTCTGCAAAACTGCAGTCCCCAATCTACCTCGGCTGGACAGTCGATTGTTATTCGCCCAATGACTGCCAAAAAGTCGTCTAGCAATTGCAAATCAGAACTGCTTCGGCACAAAAACATATTGCTTTGCCCGTGGAATGCTCTGGCGATGCTGCTTTTCTACAAATGGCATATATGCTGCGAACCGGTACCCGATTTTAGCAATCCCGGCTGGGCAATGCAGCCGTTGTTTCATACAAAGCCTGCTTTAGAAGATCCGTGTCTCGAGCAGTTTTGTGGCAGCGCGTATACCGAGTTTATTGATGCAGCAAATACCGGGACACAGCAACACAAATACATGACGGAATCTGCCTATGCTGTAGTTAGCGAGGGGCTTTCTTCGAGCAAGCTGCTAAGAAACACCATTTATTCGGCTCAAAACATGCATGTAACTCGGCGGTATCTACAAAATGGACTCTGCGCAGATGTTCAATTGGCAAATGCTGGCTTCTTTACCAAAGACCGCCAGCAACCATACAATGTCCCACGAAAGCTATTCAACGTTTCGCTGGCTCTTGAAGAGAGCATTTTCCCCTTTGCTGATGAATTGCCCAGCTTTGAGTCAATGGATAGCAACAAGGCTGGCTATGATGTCCGAGATACGACTGTCAGGTTCTGTAATCTGCTCAAGGCCTTGCGGATGGTTCTGTTGCAAGATATGGCGATATTATTTGACATTCCCTTTTATAGGCGGATGCTTCAAAAGTCTGCCATATTTTCATCTTCTATTTTGCAGTCGCTGGATTTTATAAGCTGTACAGATTATATTCGGGACTTATCATGGTCTTCGGATTTCTTACCTTTGGTGGAATGTCAGCCTTATGACGCCAGGCTTTCACGAGTTGAGCCTAGTGCTGTCATTGAACTTGCTGCTTCTGAGAATCGCGCGAAAGCCACACAGCCTTTGGAGGAGAGTGTTCCTCAAGGCGTGGCTGTGGATGACAGCACTAGCATTTCGATGAATGGTTTTATTCCTGAAGCTGACAGCAGCAAGCCTCCTACTGCTTCAGAAGGTCCTGCAGAGGCTACAAAACCTTTGGAGGATGGCACAACTCAGGATATGCTCAATGGCGATTTGCCTGATGGCAAGTCAGTCACAGAGACGTCATCCACTCCTCAGACAGACCAGTCTTGTGCAGACTCTGCTTTAGGTTTGGCTGATGGCAAGACTACTGTCAATAACCAGATCGATGAAGGTGCTTGCAATACAGATAATGGTCTCATTGTTTTGCCAAAAGGAGCTGAAGAAGGGGTCCCCAGCCAAGAACCCCCAGAAGCAGTCATAGCATTTGAAGATCCTGCTCCAGTTGCTGGACCACCTTCAGTAAAATTTATTCCTATCCAGCCACGCCCACCTGCATTAGGCCCATCTTCAGCCAAGTCTGATTTGCAGAAACGCAACCTGGATAGCTCAGAACCAGCTCATCCAGAGCCCAGTCAGCCAGCACCTAAGAGACTGTGCGTAAAAGGCACTCCTGTCTCTAACCAGGCTCCAGCCATCCAGAAATCTGAGCTGATCTTTGTAGATCTGACTATGGATGGTGACGAGAATATTGATATGGATAGTGCTTCAGCCATCAATATTGATAGTGGAGTTGGTAGTAGGAATAGCTCAAGCAAAAATCAGCCACTGGCTCAGGCCAATCGTGTGACAGAGCCAGCCAATCCAGTCCCTGCAAATGCGAAACCTACTGTGCCAGCAAGTGATGGAGACCAGGAATCTGCTACAAGCCCAACAACAGCTGGTTATTCACCTATTGCTGAAGCCCATGCCAGAAATGAGTACAAGATGGATTCTGAGATATTGCCTGCTGCTAACAGCAACTTCAATAGCCAAGCAGATAAGTGGTACAGGAAACCTCATGAGGCCAAAGAAGACAGCAGCAACCTTAGCACAGACAGTGACCAGACCTTGGCTGTGGTGGATTCCGGATGTGAACAGCATAATGGCGCTGAAAACCAGCAGAAATTACCTGACTTGACAAAGCTCTATAAGAAGGCAGCACTGGCAGATAAGCTGCTAGCAGCAATGCGCAATCTGCAGTCTGATGTTTCCTCAATATCAGGGAACAACCAAGCTATGCTGCGCAAGATATCTCGCATTATAGCCCGCCAAAAACATCCTGAATCACCAGTGCGCAGGAGGCACACCCAAGGACCCGCAGATGCTCCACAGGCTAGCAATCCAAAACTACTTTATAGCCTGGACAAGCTTCAAATAGTTACTCGGCGCACTAATGACCACATCAGCAAGCTTGCCAGTGCAATCTCGCAGACTGTTGAAGAGGCAGATGGGGCCATGTCAGAAATCTAGTTTCCGTTTTAAACGCCAATAATAATAGCAATTTTGCACTGATTGGATGAAATGCAGTTGGCACTCAACAGCAGCATGCATGCACAGAGAGGATTTTTTAGTTTCTTTGTAAACTATTTTACATTAGGGCTTACTACTGATGTTGGCGGTGGTGAAAAGCCCAATACCCCATATAATGCTCACATAGCACATGAAAATCGCTGTAAATCTTTGGCTTGGAGGGTGCAGATATACATAGGCATATAGCTATTTCGGAAACGCCATACGCTTATTTTGTATGCAGATTGTAAACAAAAGCTGGAAAATCCCAAAAAGCCTTTGTAGTTCTGGTTAGAGGTGTCCAAAAGAGGCCATGCTAGCGCAGGCTAAGAAAGCAGGCCTTTAGCTGCTGCCCTGAACATTTTGCCCACTTTGTTTTGCACTGCAGTGCTGCTTGCCGAGCAAGGCTTAAGTTTGCCTGCTGATAAGACATGTATGTTGGCATCTTCTGCACGTTGATGAAAATATATTTGACAGAGCTGGCTAGGGCTTGTACTGCTTATTTTTAGTAAAGCAAAAACAAGGGTGGGCATGTGTCACTTTGCCGCTTCAATCTGCTACAAGGTATTTGCACTGCACAAAAATACGGCTAGTTTTTATTTCCCCGTTTTCTCTGAGAAACCTGCTGCAGCAAAGGCATTTCTGCCCATCCTCCATATGCCCTTTTTTTTTTGAAAATAGACTGGGAAATTGGAAGCTATAAAATTCAAAAATAAGGGCAATCACTCCTTGCCTTCTACGTCTTCTTATTGGTGACAGCACTCCTTGTGTTTGCTACCCAAGCCCGCGAGTCAGACACGAATATCAGTTGAAAGTGACCAGCATCAGCTGTCTGCACGACTGATAAAGCGTACTTTTACCCTATACCCCGGCGTAGTATCCGCAGAAAGCAGTGGCTGAGACGGGCTCGGCTGTAACAAAAAAATACGTGGCGTTGACAGCTAGGTAAAGGCTCTAAAAAGCGGTAGCAATAGACGCTTTGCCGATCTACCCAAAGGGTATGCTCCATAAAATCTGTCAGCCAGATTTTCATATAGAAAACTTCACTGTATATTCACAAAGAGCACAACACAGCTAGAAATTGTGATTTATCATGTACAGCACTCCACTGGATGGACGAAATAGCATTATTTGGTTAAACGCATGTCCAGGAAAACGGATAGGAAGTGCCTCCCTCCTTGCAAGGTTATTTTCGGAGTCGCACCATCTTTTCTCCATCTTTGGCTGCAGCCTCGGCTTCTTTGCCCTCTATCATTGTTTGCTGGGGGATGCAACAAGCAGCCAGAGCGAAAAAAAATAGGCGCAAAAATCACTTCCTGGGGGTGGGCTACAGGGCCGCTACAGGGTCCGGAGCGGGGGGTTGAGGGGTGCTGATTTCATTAGGAACTCGGGGGAAGCAACCCGGGCCTCCAGCCCGGCTGTGTGCATAATTATATATAAAATCTTTGCAACTCCTGGGTCGGAAAGTATTGTATTTTCTAGTTAGAATATAGGCATTCTGCTTCTTCTCTTCTCTAATTTTTTTGTTTCCTACCAGCCACCCTTTTGCTATTCTTTTTTAAAGTTCACGTCTTGTCGTGCCGGTCGGTTCGTGCTCGGTTTCTTTGGTGATTAGCTGCATATTGTTCCTGTTAGTCCAAAGCCACCAAAAAAACCCTCTATCATCCCCACACACACAACTGCGCTTCAGCAGCCTCGCCCGCCTTTGTTGCACTATCGGCTGCTTATTTATTTAGCCACAGGCCAGCTCTGTTTGGCTCTTACCCCTCCCCCGTCATATTGTAAGGTTTGGAGGGTGTTGTTAATTACCTACCGGCTTTATAAGAACTTGTTTCGTATCGCAGAGCATATCCAAAAGCCACCGCTCCTTCTTTTTCTCTTTTTCATCTTTAGTTTTTATAGCATATTCTGTGTGCCTTGCTTCTCTCCGGCTTATTTCTATATTTTGCTTCTTGGCATCTCTCGTCATAATTGCTCAAGCAAACAAGGCTATTGTTTATAAAGATATTTGGAAGTAGCTCTATGTTTTTTGAGTTACAAGTGCCAAAAATTGCGAACCAGTACAGAGCACATCTATAAACTATGGCGCTATACTCCAAGCAAGGTAAGTGTGAAATGTAGCATAGACGGCTTTATATTAGCAGCATGGGATATTGCTAAGCCCATATTGTGCTGGAAGCTGCCAATGCTGGCGTGGAAGCACATCAGGCAAAAAAAAGTAGACATGCTTGTATACGACGCCACTTGCTATATGCTAAATACCATATTTGGCATCTTGAATGTAGATTTAAAGGAGTCGCAGGAGCTGTATCACGATTGTGAGTTTATTTCCAAAAAGACACGATCTATCTATGCTTGGCGTGCTGCGTTGTGGGTTCGCTATTGCAAAGAACACGGGCTTGATTTCACGGTAACTGAGGACAAGCTGATCAACTATCTCGACTGGCTATTTGAAATTGATCTGGTCAACAAAATCAACACCAAAAAGAACTATGTTCCAGACATCTTGCGCGATCATATGGGCAGCGTCATTTGCCTATGGCGGATTCAAACAGGCAACAATCCCGACCTTGTCTCGCCAAAGGAGGGCACGCGGTACCAGGCCAAATGGGACGAGATCCTGCGCAATTACCCGCGTCGCGAACGGTTTCAGGGACGCCCACATGCTCATGATTCGCATCTAATGGATCACAAAGCCGGGCCGTCAGGAATGGCAGCATCTCCACACATGGGCGGTGGTGGGTTTCATGGGAACTACGGTGATGGAGCGTATCCGCAGCATCCACCTCGCTATCATCCTAGCCATCACTATCATCCACAATTTATGTCACAGGGGCCTTCAATGATGCCACATCACCTATCTGCTGCACTGCCGTATCAGCAGATACACGGCCATAGCCGCCCATTAGCAGTTCCGCCTCCTCCGGTTCAGATACAGTTTCCGGTGGGGATAACCGACAAGACCGAGCTGACCTGGCAGCTTCGCTGGGCCCAGGACCTCAATTGGAGAGAAGCAGCCACCCGCTTTGTTTTTACAACCGCAATGTCCATCTGGGTTGATGCCGCAGACGTGACCAGCCTGCGTCTGGGCGATATATATTTTGCATCCAGCACCATGGCACCTCGGCTGCCGGCATCAGTCCTGCGCATTGCTTTGTCAACAACTTTGAATTCTGGTGCACGCTCGGGCGCTGCTGGCGCATCCAATACTGGGGCTGCAACTTCCCGGCAACAGGTATGTAAAGACAAATGCATTTGCTGGCATCTACAGCCTTCAGTTATGAAGTCTGGTTAATGCCCGCAGCAATATACAATTACTATTATGTGTCAACTATCCCTCCTCCATTGTTTTAGACAACCTTGCCTTGTTCCTTAATGCCTTCACCCAACATGGAGCTTCCAAACACTTCCCCATTTCAAAGCGTGCATAATGGCGGATCTCTATAAATTCATTACCGCCGAAACAGGCATTCTCTTCGCCCCCACATTCCCTGCAATGCAATGCCTGCTGAGTGTCATATGAGAGAGAAGGGCCTTTTTCCTTTTGAGCAGGGGTGGCTTCTCACATGAGCTTACCGACAATAGTCTCTGCAACTAGAAATATCACCAGCTATTATTACATCTGCTGGCGACTAGCTTGCTGCACGCACCTCTTGCGCTGCAGCCCGCATGGTTGTCTGCTATTTCTCAGGAACAGCCAGCTGAATTTTTCATATGATAGCCAATCTCTCGCAGTCAAACATATGCGTTGTCTATAAACAACTATAGTTGTGCCCTTTTTAGTTCTCTTGTGGGCAATCTAATAGTCCTTGGCAGTTGATCGCCCCCAAATGCTTCTTTTGCGGAAAAAAAAAAAAAAAAAAAAGAAATCCCCTTTGGTAATTGTAGGCTAGAAGGCCTCTTGTCTATTTTTGGCCTAATGGCTTCTCATTTTAGAATGCTGTCACTGCTGAGATTCTCAGATCTCAGCAGAATTCGCCGCTACAACCATGTGGTCTATCATTTTTCCTTGGTTATTAGGAAAATGACTCAATCGCTCATGCTTTTGCCAAATCACACGTGGTTTTGCTAATGCCCTTGTTTTGCACTTGTAGTTTAGCATCATACGCGCACGAAACCCGCTGCTATGCCCATGGAATGCACTGGGCACAATGCTATTCTATCATTGGCATATCTCAAATTCACCGCCGCCAACATTTGCGGACAACGCATGGCAGAACTCGCTGGTGCTGCCCATGCAATCTAGCGATGCGATGGAATTTCCGCAAGCCGCTTCTGGTCCTGGGGGGTTTATTTCGCCTCAAATGAGAGCATCGCTGGTGCGGGATTTGCTTCCACTTCACAAGCTACCCGTTGAAAGGTAAGGTTTTCTGCCTTTCTGGTAGACGCATGGAAAACAAGGGCACTGCTGCTAATATCCTTGTGACGTTATAGAATTGTTCGCCTGCACAGCCTTGACCAGGCACGGCAACTGGCTTCGCCAGGATCAACCAATGGATCGGATCATGGCGACACGCGTATCCAGCATCACGGTACGCCTCCTAGCAACATGTTTGCCCCTCTTTGCGACACGGCATCGCTAGACCGTCTAAAGCATCTATCAGTCGTAAACAGCGGTTACTATGAGCCCCATCACTGTATTCAGCGTCACAAAACACTGCCGCCCGAGCGGCTGCAAAATATGGCAAGTATCCTTTTTTTATTTTGTTTTGATGTGCACGCTTTTGTCTGCAAAGCTCTTTCTTATTAAAGAGTCTTTTATTTGGAGCATGTATCCGGTTGCATTTCTAATTTCACAACTTTTATGTGGTGCTTTATTTCCGTATATTCTCTTTGTGAATTTGGAAAAGGGGGGCAATCATGCTCTGGTCAAACCATACAAATTTTGTCATCCTTTATGCAGGCTTTCTTCATAGCTGCATTTCTAGATCCTAATGTCAATATCGGATAGCACAAGATGCAGCATCAGCATGCATTGTTTTCCAAAATATGGGCTATAGTGAAATGCTAGTAAAGCACCAATCTTCTTTCTGTTTGCTAAACCCCATATGCTGCAAAATATATTTTGTTTATGCTGGTAGATCTTCCCATGG
Organism: Coemansia sp. RSA 1250; assembly: GCA_027578955.1. Taxonomy (NCBI): domain Eukaryota; kingdom Fungi; phylum Kickxellomycota; class Kickxellomycetes; order Kickxellales; family Kickxellaceae; genus Coemansia; species Coemansia sp. RSA 1250. The sequence goes on along the minus strand of JANBTS010000035.1, from coordinate 55,922 downwards.
GCGACAACAATGGCAAGTAGGGTTCCAAGTGATGCCAGCATTGACGAGCGTAGAACCACCAGTCGCTTTTTGGACTTTATTCTCGATTTACGGATCGTTATTTTGCAGGTAAGTCCACTAGATCGACTATCTAGATTGCATACAATTTGCACAAAAAGCATGGTTGTTTAGCTAGAAATAGACTTGGCCCAAAAAAACCGATGGGTTGGTCGTATCGCTAGACATTGCTTTTCTGAGGAGCCTTAACCTAAGATGGCATAGTTTGCATTGGCTCCTCCAACAAATACTGCTGCTTCATAGCTAACCACTTATGCACAAGAAGCCGATTTAAATAACTTTACTGTAGGATGCTGCTATTTTACGGTGCTGCAACGAGCTGCTGCCTCAAGGGTTTGATGTCACTAGCATACTCAGCCATCCCGTGTTTAGCTCACTAGAATTCGCCCAATTTTGTGAGACAATGCAAAGCAGCGCAGCTGATGAGATACGCTCATTGCGGTACGACCTTGATGCAGCGCTTTATCAGCCTGGTCGATATGATGCAGACAGACCGATGATGAATACTGATGGCTATAATGCTGGCCGTGCAGCTAACGAGGTGCCATTGCCGAGGCAAATGCCAAATTCTCAATCATCGCCCAATCCCAGCAGTAATAAGGCATTGATGAACTCGCCAGAAGGCATTCCGTTCTCGCCAGTAGTTTCGCCATCACCACCGATGCCTCAGCCTGGCGAAGGCACAGATACGTCCCATTTTATGGATGCCGGGTCCAGATCCGAGTCGATTATCCGGACAACTCCGACTCCGCAGCAATCGGCTTCTCACTCCCTGCCTGCACGAACACCAGAAAGCTGGAACGAGTCTCGCTTTGGCGGCAATGACCGAGCTATGAGCATGTCCAATGTGATGCCTACTATGTCGGCAAGTGCAACCGGAACTGGTCCTATGTACTCTTTACCCAAGCGTCGTCATCTTGGAGCTTCGGCTGTACCGGGATCGTCAAGCATGTCTTCTGTACCGCACCATGGAAGCCCATACTCGATGGCATCGCCAAAGTCCTACTGGCGCTCGCACCATATGCATCGTTCGTCTAGGTCGCCATCGCGGGTGATGCGGTCGCCAGCCATGAACAGCCGTGGCCTGCTGGTACCAGATAAAAGCGCACTTCCATCAATAGCGCAAATCAGCCAGCCACCGTCAGCTACTGGATCGCCTATGCAAGTAGACGCTAATAGCATGGATAAAAACAGCGATGAAGGAAACCAATCGACTGTTTCTCAGCAACACGAGAGAGAGCCACTTGCAACCAAAGGAGAGCTTCGCCGAAGCAGCGGTTCTACTGTCGACAACTCGGGCGATAGCCACATGTCTGAAACGCGCGAGGAAGTCACGCTTGCCGAGATAGAGCAGATCAATAGATTGCGTCGGGAGAATGCTCATCTTCGAGAGAGGATGCAACACCTGGAAGTAACGGTTGCTCAGAAGCAGGCTGAAGTGCACGAATGGATGATGCGCATTGAAAACAACATTTCTCATGCTAGAAAGTAACCATATATATTTTAAACTTGAAGTAATACTAGAGCAAAGAGAATAGACATAAACGATACTAATATTGCCGGAGTAATCGCTGCACTTGAGCTACTGGTTGTGTTATCAGAAGCGTTGTAATCCGTATTGTTGAATTCAGTGTCAAATGAAGAATCGGTTGATTCCGAATCGGACAACGAGGTCCTATGTGAAAGATGGTTCAGGCTATTTTTAGTCTAGTTGCATTTGTCTGTATGCTTCTTTTACTTACCCTTCCTGGTTAGGAGATCCCTCGATCTGGCGTAGCCCTCCCGTAGTCGAGTCAATAAACGATTTGAAGTAGTTGGCATGCGTAAATATGCTGATCATTCCCGGGCCGCCGCAGTTGACGCTGATTGTCTGACCAGCACCAGCAGTTCCAAAGCTGGTGATGCCCACCAGGACATTTTTACCGCCAACCTCGCGGATCAGAGGACCACCTGAATCGCCGGGGCAAGTATCTGTCCCCGTATCAGCAGCAACACAAATGCGCGGTCCATTATTGCCAGTAAACTTGGTATCTATAGCGCCGCATTTCTGCTTTGAAAGCGTTGTCATATCACCCTTCTTGAGATTATGCGAAGCTTGCGTTCCACTTGGCTCAGTGTATCCCCAGCCCAAAGCACTAACCTTGACACCATCGCCAACATCAGTGGTGTCGATTGAGATAGTAGACACATCACCACCGGTTATCTCTGATTCCAGACGCAGAAGCGAGATGTCGTTTTCCATTGTTCCATCATTGTACTGAGGATGGTTATTGATCTCTGCCACCTTGGTGCCCTTCGAGGTATCAAGGTTGTACTCACCCTGACCAACAAATACCAGAATGTCGTTCTTTGACGCTGTCTTGATACAATGAGCTGCAGTCAAGATCCATACATTGGAGATGATTGATCCGCCACAAAACGTCTTTTCGGCTTGATTATACAAGTACACAATGAACGGATACTTGCTATGGTCGACCTCAGAGCCACCCATGATACGGGGTATAAGATTGTTACCATGCTTTGGTGGCGGCGGTGCAGCAAACACCGATGATAGCACGACTAGCGCGCACAAGATCCTTGACAGAACAGTTTTACGAGTAATTGCAACCATAGCTTTGAGTAGTTGAGGTAATAGCCAAGATCCAAGGAGGAAAAAAAAAAGGCAAGAGAGAGGAAAATATAAGGGGTTTTCCGGGAGTATCAACTGTGTAACATCCTATAGCTCCTCATCCGGCAAAGCAAGCTGTAAGCTGACTGACAACTGTGCGGACTACAGCAAAAGTTTTTTTATCCAAAAATAGTCCTGGCAAAAATATATCAAATTCCGTCCAATCTCCATCCAGCTTATAACGTAATTACTGTGAAAGGTTAGGCTACACAAACAAAAAACCAGTGTAACAACTTTTTTTTTCCATATGCAAAACGCCTGTCTTAGCTTTTCCGTTTAGAAATAGCTTTTTTCTGAGCTAATTCCAACATGCAGCTGCCATATTAGCATTAGCTTGCGGTAAGCAAGGAGATGTAATCGGGGGGGGGAACAATGGTACCGAAAGCTTGGTTGCGCAAAATTTAATTTCTAGAATGCTATAAACTCTATGCATCGGAAAAGCTGGGTTTGTTTGCTATCATAAGTCTGCGTGCTGACTCTGCTGCTGGAGATTCAGGGGAATTATCGTTTGAATTGGTCTGCTGAGCGCTCACTTGCTCCACCTGGTTCACTGCATCGCGCAACCACGCCGGAATTGGCTGGCCAGAAAGCAGGATCTCGTTGATTGCCTCAGCCTGGCGATACTCGTTTTCCAAACGTAAGTAGTCGGCACCATACATATTCGCCATGTCCTGACTGATAGCAACTGACTGCCGATTGCCTGTTGTAGCCAATGTGGCATCAGTATGCTTCCGCCGTCCCGAAGTAGATGGCAGAGTTGGCGTAGTAGCATCGCTAAACGCTGCTGATTGCCTAAAATGTGCCAGTTTGTTGCTAAGCGAACGAGCTCGAGCTCTCATGGTATTTAGCAAGTGTCGTTCGCCGTCTTCATCGCCACCAAGCAATGCCTGTCCTGTGGACATGCTCATTGGGGAATCTGCAGGAGATTGGCGACTTTTATCGCCATCAAGCTGTCTTTTGGGCGGAGTGTCATCAACAAATTCGCTTGAGCTGTTTGGTGGCATTGTATTCGCAGTGTTCCCATCTGATCCTGGGCTAAATTGTGGCAATAGTGGTCTATTGGTAGTAGCGACGGCAGAATTATCAGGTGTATTTTGCACTCGCGAGTCTGGCCTCAACAGATCATTGCTTTCCTTGTGCTCAGTTACCAATGCAGTGTTGGGTGCCTGATCATTGTTGCTGGCAAGTGAATCATGAGCATCGCTCTGTCGACGCCCACCAAATGTTTTCCTGCTGCGGCGTCGAATAATGCGGAAAATCACTGCAGTGGTTATGCCAACTACAACCACACCCAATACTGAAGAAACTATCGCTGCAATGAGAACTGCCGTTTTATTCTTATTGTCCTTTTGTAAATCGCCATTGGATCCGGTAATGTCGGTACGTGACCACTGCCAGCTGGACAAGTCAAGCTTGTACATTGTACTGTCTTGGCCGCCTGATCCAAAGCCACCATATATATACATTTGTCCATCATGAATTGCTGCTGAATGTCCTGCTCTGGCAACAGGGCCAGTGCTCTGGCTTGATCCTGAGATTGGTGCCTTGGACCATGTAAATTCACTATCGCTGTTGGCCTTTAGCATCCATACTGCACTATCTGATGGCTTATCATCGATGGAATGCACGCCTCCGAACACAAACATGGTATCATCTGTGCACACTGCAGAGTGTAGCAGTCGTTTTGACGGCGCATCTCCGTTAACATTAACCGCGTATTCCCATGTATTTGTTTGAGTCGACAGCAATTTTACATCGTTATAGCTGCCAGCATCGCCATCTGCGCCGCCAAACAAAACAATAGTATCGGTTGACTTTAAATAGCATAGCGTGTGATACACACGTGCAGGTCCATTGCTGGCATAATTCCACTTTAAATCGCCTGGTGATAAGATATCCAGGTTGTTTGCAGCACTATTTGAGCTGCTGGCTGTATTTGTACTCGTGTCCAAAGCAATGCCTCCATGCATATAGAACGCTTGCTTTTCGGGAACATATGCAAATGCTGCTCCAAACCGGGGTACCGGAAGCTGCCCCTGCTGAGTAGGTGTGCTCCAACTCCAGTGTACATTATCAAGCAAGCTTACCGAAGTAGATGCCTTATTAGGCACTCCATACTGCGGGTTATATACCCAGATATCTCCCGATGCCGCTCCACACCCTGGCAATACAGGTGCGTTTTCGGGAGTATTGGCAGTATTGGGCTCATACCATTTGCTATTTTTAAGGTTGAAAACCTGCAGCGAAGTAGACCCCTTCTCAGCCAGTTTAAGGGGATCTGTCTCGCCTGTGGTGGAGGTACCGCCATATAGCATCAAAAATGGTGTGTTGTCGGATGTTGTAAATGGAACCAAGCACGAGAACGCCCGCCAAGCCGATTTGGGATCGGAAACTGCCATCGTATCATTTACATTTCCATCACGAGCTGCCAGTTCTGTTAAATGGCTATTTGTGCACCCAGTCAACACTAGCACAACCAAAAGCCGAATTGGTACTTGCAAATGCATATTCAAATAAGACCAGGCATAAAAAAGAAGGGAAGGACCGTTTGAATACCGAAATTCCAACAAGACACCAAGCAATTGACTGGACCGCTACCAGAAAAAAAAAGAGTTTTAAAAATACAATAAGGGCAAGGCTATTTCACAAAAACAAAGAAGAGATAAATGGCCCTTAAAGCTCTCTTTTCAAAATAGTGAGTAGCTTGATGATGAACAATCGAGCAATCACACTCACCAATTACAGCCTGAAGCTACTGCTTGGGGCGTCTGCTTTGGCATCTAACGATGCGAAAGAAGCTTTTTAGGCACCGAATGCAAAAAAACTACCTGCAAAGCAACTACGCCACTGTGACGTCACCATGCCAACAAGTAAATAAACGATATTAAATTTTATGGATCAAATCACCACTCAATAGGGCTTTTAATGCGTTTTTGCTGAGTAGGATGTTTAAAAGGAAAAAAGGCAAGTCTTGAGCTTCAAAGCGGCAAAAAGGAAAACAGTTCTTTTTTTAAGAAGGAAGAGTTCTGTAAGCAATAATTGGGACTTTACCTTTTGCATCCAATATATATATTTTCAACTATGCATGCTAAGCATATCCCATTCGAAACTATTCAGCGTATAATTCAGTTTGCGGCAGGCAAACCAGAACTCGAATATAAAGAGTGGAAATCACAGCTGCAGTTCTTGGGTATTTCCAGAGCATGGCGCGAGGCAGCGATGCCAGTGGTATATAGGACCATATTTGTGGATATTTACAAAAATTCCAATCTTAGCGGTGGGGATTTGTGGGTTGAAGGTCTTTCTGAAGACGCGTCATTGGTATCTAACTTGAGCCTGAGCAGGGACTATGTGCCCAGAAACATTGTCAGGTGTATCCAGATAAGGACATTTACTCATATAGATGCTGAACATGCTTTAGAAGCAGTTACTGGCCATTTGAGTTTGGCACAAACCAAGTGGCTTAATGTACGAAATCTTGATCTTAATTTAAGCTTCAAGCATACAAGTGCTGCTGTGTCTGCCAAAGAGAAAGTATCAACAATGACAAAGGCCAAAGAGTACGCCCGTATGTTTTTATCGGCACTGCCTAGAGTTAGTCATATAAAAATGCTGGATATTACAAATAGTGACTTTTGCAACACATTGATTAGCACGTTGTTTAGCGGCTATGCTCACCAGCTGGTAAAATTTAAAGGAAATTTAGAGATCGGATCAGCTGTGCCTCGTCTTTATGACGGTATTAAAGAACTAGATTTGAGGTTTAATGCTAAATCGGAACAAAAGATGCTCCATATATGCACTGATTATATACAATCGCTTGTTCTGCGCAATATACCTTACGATTTCATGCCTAATGCTTTTTACAGCCACAACATGGGCGGAGTTCTGAAGTTTGAGCATTTAAAAAAGTTGGACCTTGTGTATAGTAACGACGACAGTCAACTCGGCTATAGTCTTTCTGCTAGCATGTCTGACACTGGTGTTCACTTTCCCAAACTTAACGAGTTTAGCGTAAATGTATGTCCAGCAGTATGCAGCCTGCTTGCTAGTGCTACATTTCCAACAAGCATAGAATTTATAAACCTTTCGTTTAGCCCAGGGCTCTACGTGATGTTGGTAGAGGCCAAGCTTAGGCCAGGCGAGTGGAAAGAACTGGCTACCCTTTTGGCAACGCCAACGGAAATTGGGTTTAATGTTCGTGCAGTGAACTATTTGCTTGGAACTCTGGATTGCATGCTGTACTCTGCATTAGTAATCCGCCGTAGTATGCAGATGCCAGATTTAGACAATATATGCTGGAAAAAGGTAAAGGAGCTTATAGTTGAAACGCTAATTCAGCCTCGTGAAATGGTACAGCTTGTACAAAGCCTTTCAGAGATTGTGGAACTGGATGTACTTGAAGTAAATACGGAAGGCGATAGTCTGCAAGACCTTCCCAGTACAAATATCGGCGAGGATGGCTGGACAACATTGACACCATTAAACACGTCCATTAAGAGGTTGCGATTTGGATACCATATGGGTAGATATTCTGTTGAGAAAGTAGGCTCATTTCTAGTCTATCTGATGTTAAGGATGCCGCAACTGAAAAGTGTCATCGCGCCAAGCCGGCTACATGTTTATATTGACAAAGCCAAAGAGCTGGCACAGTTTTACCCACATGTAGCTAGTGTTCACAAATACTCATAGTTTTATGAAATAAGACATACTAAAATGGATTACGATCAAACAAGTAGGATATGGACTCACCGTTGTGGTTTCGGCGGATAGCCTCGGCCAACACAGGTGCCACATCAATCTGCACCAGCTTGGTGGATGCTGACGTCAGCTCATCTGGGATCGGGAAAGTGTTGGTTACAATAACCTTGTGTACATAGGGGCAGATCTCAACCTCACCCAGCGACGACCCACTAAACAATCCATGCGAAGCAACAATATACACTGCGCTTGCACCACAATGAACCATCAGGTGCTCGGCAGCGGTCAGGAACGATGACGGGTGGTCGATCATGTCATCTAGCAGCAAAACCAGCTTGTTGCGCACATCACCCACCAGCGTAATCCGTGCATTCCGCTTCTTGTGCCATGACGTCACAGTTACCGGTGGACGCAATGGCGGGTCAGACTGCAGGTGCGTGCCAGATGTGATACGGTGGATGCCGCTCGCATTGCTAAATGTGCTTCGGCGTGACAATGGAGTCTGCGCTCCAGCAGGCACGGCAGCGGCACGATTCTGGAAGCGTTTCTGCTTCTGCTCCAGAATGCCAGCAGTCGCCTTTGCAATGGCTTCAGTGTTGTGCGCGGCTACGGTGGGATCGTCGGCTTCTTCAACAGGCGTGTTGACCATCTCCATCAACCGACTTTCGTCAACATCGTCATCATCGTCGTCGTCGGAGCAGTTCAGTACCTCGCTTATTTCCAGTCCAGAAGGCGGAGTTGTCACTTGGTCAATATCCAGGTCCTCGGGCTCTGGCGGGTTCTCATCGGCAGGAATAACCGGACTAACATAGAACGAGGCTCTCTGTGTAGTTTCAGCGACATCTGCTTTTTTGCCGCCCTTGTTTTTCTTGCGGCTGGATTTGGATTGCTTCTTTGGCGTTTCTGACTTGGTTGCATCGGTGATGGTTTGCAAATCCAAATCAGTTTGCGAGTTGACCTTGGCCAAGGAATCGCGTAGGGGCGACTGTGCACGTGGCGATGTGATAGGAATAGAGTTCACGGCATTGGCAAACATGCCGGGTCCACGCGGGGTTTGGGGCAGCGTATGCAAGGCCACAGTGGAAGGCGTACGTGAAAAGGGCTTGGTCGAAGGCGCATTGTCGGTGTGAATCAGGGCAAACGACGTGCCCAGGCGATCTGCCAGAGCTGTGACTCGCTTGGCACCGCCTGCGTTCTTGGCGACTACAGCGACTCCTTCGGGTCCTGGTGCCTTATCGCCATTGCCATTATGACCCCTAATCACATTGTCCATTAGCCACCGTGCCAAAGTAGGCTCAGAAAAGAGGTTATCCACCGGGATTGTGAAAAACCCGCCCATTTGCGATGCGTGCAGGTCCATCGTAATGACGTGGTCGGCGCCCGAAACCGTCAGCATGCTGGCTACCAGCTTGCCTGAAATGGCCCCACGCCTCTTCTTCTTTTTGCTTTGCTTGGAGTACGGAAAGTACGGCATCACTACGGTGATCTTGCGGGCGCTGGCCAGCTTGGCTGCGCTGACCATGATCAGAACCTCCATCAGGTGGTCGTTGGTGGACATCGAACCACTTTGCAAAATATAAACGTCCTTTTCGCGCACCGAGCAGCCCAGATCCACTGTTGTCTCTCGGTTAGTGTACCGCCGCAGATTCACCGGTGCCAGCTCTACCCCTAGATAAGAGGCTACTCGCTCGGCAAGCGTTAGGTGCGAGGTCCCCGCAAACAGTTTGGCATTGCGCATTTTCACTTGTTTCTATACAGAGTATATGAGAAAAAGTTTGAAATGTAAATGCGAACAAGAGAAAAAATTTTATTTGATGATTAGCACAGAGAAAATCTCCGCCAAACCCCTGAAAAAAAAAGCCGTCACAGCTACATGAAACACCTAGGCAGCTAAGCTTATTTTTAGAGACCAGAGTGTTATATCTGGACAACGCTTTTATTGCCAAGCTAGACATATGGCCAGCCCTAGCTATGTGGTTCAAATCCAAAATGTATACCTATTTTCAGAGCCTTCAACTATGGTTAGCTTGTCTTCTGTTGCATCTGGGTAGTCTTTCTCTAATTTTTTCAGAATGTCATCTTTTCCAAGTATTCCTTCATACTCGAGATCTTCCTTATGGAAGCCTCCCACATGGACTGCTACGATAGTTGTCATTTTTATTTTTCTGGCCAAATAATGCTAGTAGATAAATAAAGAAAGAAAAAAAACTGTCTAGGGATTATCATTGCTTTTATAAGTCTTTTGTCGTCTATTGAAAAGCCTGGGAAAATTGGGGGTATCCTTTGTAGGACCTCTACTGAGGGACAAGAAGACTTTATACAGCACATCTGTTCTTTTTACACGGGTGTGGCTCAACGCACCATATTTATTGTCTCCACTTGAACATATTAGATGTTTTGCACGATTCGCTTAGATAGCGCATATTGACCGGTTAAATATGTCGGCAGAGACAGCACTAATGCGCAACCAAGAGTCGGGAACAGCTTTAGACCAACCCAATATGCAACCGCCAAGGCCATATAGGCAGCAACAAGCCCCATAAATGCCACCGAGCCCACAGGCTCCAACTGCAGCTTTTGCAAGTTTACGCCTAATCTGCCCCATACACCGAGCAGAGCAACAAACGGTGCCACTGCCAATCCAGTGAAAAGCAGCGAAAAGAGGATATTGGGCATCTTTTGTGGCTCCGCAAAGCGATGCTGGATCTCAGGCTTGGGTCCATATGTCGCTTTTGGCTCCTTTAGCTTGGCCTTGTTGCCGGCCACCATATAGACATTTCCCAACTCATAGAACAAACCGCCTTCAGCAAATGACCCTAGAACCAACGCAACATTATATACGCCAGGTACTGAGCCAAAATTCTGACGAAATACCTTCCGGGAGACATCCAGTTTATAAGATCCGCTGTTTTTGGTGTTTTGTGCAGGAAGAGCGACCTCTGCTTTGGTTTCGGTATGTTGGAAACTGACAAACGCCTGATCTAGCGGCAAAGCTGTGTCGTTGGAAAGCACATCGAAAGATATTACTAGCGGAGTTAGCGCCTTGACTTTGGGAACAGCGTCAAAGGATGCTGGGTACCTCAGCTTCTCTTCAAACAGCTTGTCGCCGGTGCGCTCCATTACTCTTACAACGACATTTTTAGTTTCCACTGTTGCATATGCCGATACGTTGAATATGCCAACTACCGCACAAATCCCAGCCAGCGCCTGATTAAACCCCAAGAGCCTCATTTCTGCAAATGTAATAATAAACTGAGGAAGAAAACACAAGGAAAGTTAGTAGTAAAAATGCCACTAATCACGTGAGCCCAGATTAGACCATTAAATCAGCAGCCAATGGCAGCCTTTGTCGTGGCGAGCGGCAGCTGAATTTTTATTCTCATCTTTTGCTTCATTACATTATTGAAGAAGAGCGACGGGACTTACAGCGCAATCAAAGGATGCTAAGAAAAGTGATGCTATTGCTTGCCCTACTGGCAATGGTCAATGCAGTGACCTTGCGCAAGTGGATTGCTTCGCACGAAAAGACGTGTTACTTTGCCTCTGCCGACACACCAGGCAAAAAGATATCCTTTTACTTTGCCGTGCATCAGGGAGGCAATTTCGATATCGACTTTGAAGTAGAGGGACCGAACAACCGGCAGCTATTCAAGGGCGAGGCAGAGCGGCAGGGCGACTTTGTATTTACAGCAACGCAGGTGGGCGAGTATGCGTTCTGCTTCAAAAACGGGCTGGCATCGTTTGCCGATAAGCTGGTAGAGTTTGATATTACGGTGGAGGACGAGGCACGACCGGAAGACATTGCCAAGCGGCAGAAGCGTGATGAGGTTGCGAGCAGTGTGGTTACCATTGCCAGCGACCTGCAACAAATCACCAAGTTTATGAAGTATTTCCGTTTGCGCGAGAACCGTAACTTTGCCACAGTTTCGTCAACAGAGTCGCGTATCTGGTGGTTCTCAGCGCTGGACAGTCTGTGCGTGGTGTTGGTGGCTGTTATCCAGGTCTATGCTATCCAGGCCCTGTTTACAGCCAAGAGATCGCGGCTGTAGCTCTTCTTGATCCATTAATTCCAAATCATTGTCTAACCAAGCTTAAAGTGTGGCACAGAAGTCTCGGTTTGTTCTGCCTCTTTTCTTGATGCATTCTTGTCTATCAGTATGGCCATTCTTTCCTGTATTGCTGCGGCTGGAATCTCGCTTGTGTCTGCAAACAAGAACTCATTGACACCTTGATTGATTTTGGGGGAGAATTTCACAAAGAAAAAACTCACCGTTCCTCAGGCTAATTATTACGCAAAGCGGCTCCGTGGTCCCCTCTGCTCCTTCTTTTGTTTATTTTTTATTTCTAGCCGCCTTTATTTTTTCTATATTTTCTGTTTCCAGCCTGCATATTTGTTGACTGCAGCATATTATTGCCATGGCGTCCACAACTGCACCTACTGACAGCCAGGAGATGGACGCGCTCAACCAGCTGTTCCAGAGTCAGCTGCTAGTAAACCAGGTGCCACGGTCTGTCTGGGGCGTACTGCTATCGCTGAGCCCCGATGACTACAAGACCGTGCTTTTGGAGCGCACAAAGTCGCATCAAAATGGGTCTGGCAACGAAGCAAACTTGTCATCGGGCTCACGAAGCACGTCTAGGTTTGGATATGTTATAGGGCGGCACAGACTATGCGATATTCGTATCCAGAACCCGCATATCAGCAATCGACACTGCGTGATATATCGCATAGAAAGCGAAGGCAGTGATGTTGACACGACTACAGGGAGCGGCCGAGTGTACCTGGAAGACACCAGCACGAACGGGACATATGTGGGTGGGCAACGAGTCACACGAAACGCATCCATAGAGCTACGCGATGGCGATGAAATCCAGCTGGTGCGCTTCCAGCCAAACCGAGGCATGGAATATTTTAACGATCGGTTCTACGTGTTTCAGAATCTGGACCTGCACCGTAGTGAGCCATGTCTGTTCAAGCAAAACTATTTCCTGGACAAGAAGCTCGGCAGTGGAGCCTTTGCTGAAGTGCGCATAGCCATAAACCGAGTGACGGGGGAGAGATTTGCCGCCAAGATCATCAACCGTAACCGGATTACGCAGATTGAAAAGCGCAAGAAGCTGGATGAGAACTTCCGGATTGAAACGTCAATATTGTCGCGGGTGCGTCATCCAGCAATAGTGCAAGTGCATGGAGTGTTTCGCGAAACCGATTACCTGTATTTGGTTCTGGACTTGGCCAGCGATGGCGAGCTGTTCGACGAGATTGTTAGCCGGCAGTACTTGTCTGAAGACGATTCACGCCGCGTGTTGCTGCAGCTTCTATTGTCTATTCGCCATCTCCATCGCATGGGCATTGTTCACCGTGATATCAAGCTGGAAAACATTTTGCTGGCTGACAAGCAGAAGTTACGCTTAAAGCTGGCTGATTTTGGACTGGCCAAGATTGTTGGCGAGCAGACGTTTATGAAGACTGTTTGTGGTACGCCCATGTATGTGGCCCCCGAAGTGCTGACGGTTCGTCAGGCTGGAATGTATGACAATTTAGTGGATATTTGGAGCCTGGGCGTGGTCCTGTATATTTGCCTGTGTGGGTTCCCTCCGTTTTCGGATGAGCTGGCGCCACCGCCTATGCGCGACCAGATCATTGCCGGCATGTACAGCTTCCCATCAGATCCGTGGGACCGCATTTCGCCTGATGCTATTGATCTGGTATGCCGTATGCTGCAGGTGGATCCTAGAAACCGGATCACGGTGGACCAGGCTCTGGCACATCCCTGGCTCAGAGCACGCCGTATCAAGGGCGGATGGTCGCTTGATGGCCTAGACTTTGTTGTTGCAGATCCGGACGCTGTCGACGACAGCCAGCGCACTCAAAGTGTATCTGCCGAATCGTCACAGCTAAATTCTGCTGGCCGGGCATCGCGCAGCGCACTGTCTCCTTTATCGCCCTTGTCGGCCCATGGCCAATTTCCGAAACATCCTCTGCCACCTTCATCGCCGCCATTTGCCAATGCAGATAGACAAGATTCGGAAATCATATTTGCTGTAGGCAGTGCTTCAGATAGCGAGACGCGCATTGGCAAATATGCTGGAAATATACCTGTAGATGTGGCTGAAGCAGAGAACGATAGTGGAAGCAGCCGTAAACGCAAGGACCCGTCGTTTATGCGGTCACAGTCGGACTTGGGCGATATGGCTTTGCCCAAACGCCCTATGCATGCAACACACAGTCCTGAATCTCACCACTCTCCAAACAGGTCGCCGGGAAAAGCCCTGGACAACAGTAGCGGCCCGCTGGTAATGTTTGACATGTCGCCTGATATGTGTGATCCTTCACACAACAGCAGCAGCAGCAGCAATGGAAGCGGGCAGGGCAGCAGGAATGCTGGTGCTCCCAGAAGCAACCCATTGCTTATATATCCCAAGCCGCTGCCTCGTCCAAGTGCACCAACAATCGACCTTCCCAGTTACCGTGTTCTGTCACCTGCCAGCAAACCATTTGGGGTTAATGCCAAAAATGCAGCTGGTGGAAATGGCAATAGCTCTCAGCATACTGCAACCATCCAAAAACCGCTGCCAACATTCTTCGACTTTACTAGGCGGCCATAAAACAAGCTAGTACATGAACCATTAGGGGAAACATTTTATATATGTATTAATTATTTATGTTGAACAAAGTTGCTACTGTCAGGAACTCGCATGACCCAATGTTTTTAATTTTAAATATGTAATATTTGCTACTGCATTGCAAGAAATGGATGTTAATTTATTTGTTTGTTTTTTTTTTTTTACAGAATAATGTATCGCTAAGATGGAGAAATGTTACAACAGTGCCTACAAGCTATTTGGCGAGCCAATTTGCACCAACCGTGGCCGAGCGAAGCAAATCTTCTTGTTGTCCAACACCAAGCAAGTGACCGAGCCATTTGCTTGTTCGGCAACGCTAGACTCGCTGACATGCTCAGGAATTGGCGGTAGTGGAATTTGCGGCACAGGCAGCGAGCTAGCATGACGCTTTCGACTATAAACAGGCCGACTAAAAGATGAGGGCGACTGCGGAGGAGATAAGGGCACAAACATCATGTGGTTGCTAGTGTCCAGCTGGCCTAAATCAGCTGGCAATGACGATGCGGTCATAGGATTCTGCAAAAACTCAGAGTTATTTACACTTGAATCCGGCAGCGGTAGCTGTGCTGGGATTTGTGGCGGCGACTGGACGAGATGTTTATCTGCGGACATGCGAGAGTGTAGATTATAAACGTGGCTAGTATTTACAGTGTTGCGCCGACGTTCGGCTCTACGAATGGGTACTGGGCTGCAGCTACTGGAAGTGCTTGACATTGTTGATGGTACACTGGCATCACTCTTACGCCGGCGACGAGTATTGCGAGTAACCCATCCTTGGTACAGCACAAATTCGCTGTCAATAGGAATGGTGAATTCCTCTGTTGACATAACTAATAAAGCCTCCAGTATAGATGGTTCTTAATAAAACAAAAAGATTTTGAGTTTTTTTTTTAGGAAACAAGGTGTGTCGGAAAAATTATAGAAGAAAAGGTGGCCAATTCAATCATTAAATAGCAAGAGGTGATGTATAATTTGTGGGGGCAAAAAGAAGGTAAACATCAATACCGCAGTAGGTTCGTAGAGGAAACAAGGAGAAAAAGAGCGGCAAGCTTAAAGTCTTGGCTCCTTCCAGTCAAGCAAACACCGGAGCGAATTCCGGCGACGTGAGAGATGGGGGAATTGGGGACTGCAGGGGCTGCGCAAAAGGGGCTTTCAACCTCCCCCTCTCCTTTGAGCAAATGTGTATGTCCACAAGTAGCAATTCTTTCTTTTGGGCCTTTTTAATTCCGCATGGGAATTTTACAGAGAGGGCGATATCTAAAGACCATGTGCCGTGATAAGTACTCCTCATGATTTGGGACATTTATGAATAAGCATCAGTAATGTTTTCTTGTCAACATACAGAAATAGCCACAAGAAATACAGCATTGTTCTTGACTGCGGCCGCTTTCCTCCTAAAGTCTCCTCTTTCGTTCCAAAGAACTGTATTTCTAGAAAGCGGTAGGTGGGCCAATTAGCAGTCCTCTCCCAGCTAGGCCGTATTTTGTTGAACATGTCGAGGATTTGTGGCAAAAGGGTTCTTTGAACAAAAATTTTTTAAAGCAAATGCTTGCAGTCTTGTCGGAATTGCATACAGGCTGCGGCGAACCTCCCCAATGTCTGTATTCATCTTCTGCTTCCCCCAATTTGGCATTGCCACAACTACGAGACTTTGCTGTCAGACCGTATCTTTTTCCTTTTCCGGCATCTTCTGTTCTCGTGCCATTTGACTGGACTGTTTTTTTGGCCCGGCTTGTTCGCATTCGACGAGCACATGCTTCTGTTTTAATTCCGAAAATGCTTGACTGGCAGGTAATTATCAGTGCCCCTTCTACCCAGAAGCAGCAAAGAAAAACATTCTCCTCCCCGCCTTTGATTTACTTTTTGGCTGACCAAACAATGTTTTTTACTGCTGTTCTATTGCTAATCTAAATTCCATGGTCACGCGCTAACGCCTTTATTAAACCACAAATCATCTTCATCAGGGATATCAGGGATAAAGCTATTAGGCCCATCAGCATCCTATTGTTTCCCCTCCACTCCGCTGTGCAGAATCTCCACACTGCGTTTTGTTCGGGAGCCAGTAACACGTCAAACACAAATTCAATATAATGCTACTGCATTCTGGTAAATTTATTGCTTAATTGCTCATTTAAATCAGTGTATTTTGTATGGTTTGTCGCACTGATTACTAGCAGTCTTTAACTTTATTAAGCACATGGAAATAACCTTGTCAAAATCACATGTTTACGCTGTTACTCCAGCTTTTTTTTAGAGTAAACGCAGGTAGATCCTCTAGTTTACATGCTGGATGCCGCGTATATTATTCAGGAGCTATCGTCACATGTACAATGTTTTTCACATGAAATATTTTTCAGCCCTTTTTCGTGAGAAAAGGGCGGTTTTTTGCTTCTTTACTTTTCTTATCTCTAGCATAATGCTTCGTTCACAGTTTATAAATAACCTGCGTCGGTCTACGCGCTCATTCAGCACCAGCCTACTTGCAAGCAGCGACAGCACACCGGCATCCCTGGGGTTCCAGCTTTCAGAAGACCAGCTAAACATTCAAGATACAGCTCGTCAGTTTGCTCGTGACGTAATCATTCCAGCAGCGCCTCACCATGACAAGACCGGAGAGTATCCAACAGAGATAATCAAGCAGGCATGGGAGCTAGGCCTAGTCAACACGCATATTCCCTCCGAATATGGCGGTCTGGGACTAGGAGTGTTTGACACGGCATTGGTCTCTGAGCAGCTGGCGTATGGGTGCTCGGGGATCCAGACTGCCATCGAGGCCAATGGCCTTGCCGAAGCACCCGTTATTCTGGCTGCCAATGACGCCCAGAAGAAAAAGTACCTTGGACGCATGTCTGAAGAGCCCTTGATGGCAGCATACTGTGTAACTGAGCCTGGTGCCGGGTCCGATGTGGCTGGAGCCAAGACAACTGCTGTCAAAAAGGGCGACAAATGGATTGTTAATGGCCAAAAGATGTGGATCACGAATGGCGGCAAGGCTAACTGGTACTTTTTGCTGGCAAAGACTGATCCAGCAGCCAATGCAGGCAAGGCATTTACCGGGTTTATTGTTGACGCTGATAGCCCGGGAATTACTGTTGGTCGTAAAGAGTGGAACATGGGTCAGCGTGCGTCAGATACCCGCGGTATTACATTTGAAGACGTCGAAGTGCCTGATGAAAACCGTTTGGGTGATGTTGGACAGGGATTCAAGATTGCTATGGGAGCCTTTGACATTACCCGCCCGCTTGTGGCCTCAGGGGCAGTAGGCCTTGCACAGCGTGCTATGGACGAAGCCGCTGCATACTCGGTGCAACGTAAAACAATGGGCAAGCCTATTGTTGCGCATCAAGCGGTAGCCTTTATGCTGGCAGATATGGCTATTCAGATTGAAGCGTCGAGAATGATGGTGTGGCGTGCTGGATGGTTGCGTGATCAGAACAAGCGCAACACATACTATGCCTCGATTGCCAAGGCACTGGCATCAGAGACGGCCAACAAGTGCGCTTCAGATGCAGTCCAGATATTTGGAGGAAATGGCTTCAACAGCGAATATCCTGTGGAGAAGCTTATGAGAGACGCCAAAATATTTACCATATATGAAGGCACGTCGCAAATTCAGCGTCTCATAATTTCGCGTACTATTGCAGAAGCAGCAATGCAAGGTCAGTGAGTTTATTTCACATAAATAAAAGCTACTTGTTTGAATTTCTTGTAAATATGCTTGGTAGCCACGAAGAACTATAGTAGCTGAGCAATGCTCCGCTTTGTCGCGCGTTGGTGTCTCGAGGCAGCGGCGGGCTGCACTCTGGAGCAGGCTCGTTGCCCGAAAAGTTACTGCCAATAGATACTTGCGAAGATATAGATGCTCGCCGCGACTTTCCAGCGTCACTCATATCGCTAATTTCACCTAGTGGACATTTGCCAACTAGCTCATAGACATGTGACAATCCGCTTTGTTCAATCGTATCCACGTAGGTTTGCAAGTAGTTGTCGCTATGTGCCAATGAGTGGTAGACCGGTGGCCCTAGTATGACATAAAAGTAAACATGCTGTGGAATAAATGTGAATAGAATCTTTAAGATTCCAGCAACAGTTTGGTTGTCGTCGCTAAAGCGTACATGCTGAATTGCAACTACAGCAATTTCGCATACAAAGCAAACAATGGATACTATCAGTATCTTGCGATGCTCATGGAAGCAGCATACCATGGTGCGCGACTTGAACAGCAACACGCATAGAACTAGCGTTTGGATAATCACCAAGGCCATTCCAAAGTAATATATACCTCCATTGGCCGTACACACGTTGGTTTTCTCGATATACTCAAACCCGGCTGATGATGGCAAAATAAACGACAAGCCGCTATACAGGATTGATAAAACACCCATGTATAAAACAGGGACAATAAAGTATATCCCGGTTGGTTGCCGATTCCATATAAATATGCTGATATACGAGTAAACGCGTAGCTGAAGCAATGCAGCAAATAAAAGTGCTCCTAGCGCCATTCCCAGCCATCCGACTGTGACTGTGCATACCATCCAGTTTTTACTTGAAGATGAAAAGTTGCTAGCGTATGCTGCCCCAATAAACGTCATTATCATAGAGATAAACGTTAGATACATGTTTATGAGATTGCTGGATTTGAGCGGAAGGTACTTTCGCTTCCATAAGCAGTATCCTGCCACTGCACAGTCTAGCACAATCACAAGTGAGCATATCACAACCACTGCTATACCTCCTCCTGTGCTACCTCCCGCCATAATTTTGTATAGTATTTACAGTGCGTTTTGCTGGATTATATTATCTATATATGAAGCAGCTGTCGATTATTTTTAGGGTCAAGAGGACAGATGAAAGTGGGCTCTTGCTAATCGGCTGCTGGAAACAATAAAAAATATCGAAAATGTATGAAGTTAACAGTTTATTCAATAATTTAGAAGAACAAGGAAGTGGTCGGTAAGCATCGGCATAGCAAAGCACACACCCCCCTTGAGATGGTCTTTTTTCTTTTCTTTTCTTTCTTGGCTTTAAAAAGGCGGCAAAAGCATAAAAAGATTACTTTTTTTGTTTGCCTTTAAACCCCAGCTTTTATCATCTCCTTCTTTTTAATTCCTTTCTTTTTGTTTTTGGCCTACGCAATTGTCATTGAAAAGGTTGGTTTAAGCCAACTTCTTTTTTTTTTAGGTTATAGAGCCAAGGCTTTCTTTGTTGATTGGCAACAGTATTTTTTGGCAAGAACTAAAAGGTTTGAAGGAATCAAGCACTTGAAATCATCTTGAAGTAGGCTTCGAAACTAGGCTTGCGACCAAGGAATCTTCCAGACTTATATGACCGCCACGGCTGTCACCTGGCTGTAGGATTTCTCGACGAAAGTCCATTCTTGTCTTGCGGTTGTTTATTCCATCCTTTTTGAAGCGAGAGGTAAACATATCAGCAGCAATTACTTCTGCCCAGAGATAAGCATAGTAGTTGCCCGCATACCCAGCCATCAAATGCAGCTGAGTAGCTACTTTAAGCACTTTGGGATCTCCCAGGCTGGATAGCAAGGTGTCCTTTTGCAAGCTATTGTAAAACTCAGCAACATTTTGTGAGTAATCATGGCAGTCATGAATACACATATCAAATTGCTCTAAAATCACTTTACCGATTTTGTCAATTCCTAGTTCATATTGTCTAGAAGCAACCAGATTTTCTAGCATCATCTTTGGTATAGGTTGGTCGTTTTGATAATGTTTAGCTATTTTCTGCAAGAAGGATGGTACCCATGCCTAGTTCTCCATAATCTGGGATGGTGCTTCGACATAGTCGGTTCCCTTGCAGAAAGTTTCATGAAACTGGCTCCACTTTGTTTTTGAGCAAAAGTTTTGGAACAAATGTTCAAATTGAAACAAAAGTAGTTTTACATCACTGTGGTCCAGCAATGTTTGCGAGTTGCTGGTGGAGTGTGCAAGGTTTGCTACAATTACAGTTATAGGAAGGACTAGAGTGCCATTTTCGTGTTTAAACATCGGCTGTACTGACCAAACTATCGCACCATTATGCTTTCCTGGCCGGGTAAATAGATCCAAGTACGCAAATCCAATCAACTCATTCTGGCTGGCATCCCATAGCTTGTACATTAAAACACCTTTATCCCAGGTTTTAGGACCCTCTATTTTATCGATCTTGAGACCCAGTAGGTCTGCGTAAAGATCAAGCATACCTTGCAAAACACTAAACAAAGGCAAATATTCCCTAATATCACTATAAGCAATATTGTACTTGGACTAAGTCTGTTTGCATAGAAAGAGTAATCCCAGTCATAGAAATCAGTGAATGGTTTGCCTAGACCACTCATTATCGACTTTGAGCTGCTTTAGACAGTCAACTTCCCTGCAAATAGCATTCTGCAGTCTGTCGCGTAGCTCAGTCTCTAGCCTGTAAACAGCAGCAGGCGTTTGAGCCAACTGTGTAGACAACATATATTCTGCAAACGTAGAGTAGCCAAGTAGCGGAGCCATTATTTGCCGCTACTTTACTGCTTCCTGCGGCAAATGAATATTCTCAAAACACACTGTACCGCTGGCAACAAATATTCTTTTGCGCGCATCTTCGCTCACCGCGTAGTTCAAAACATCCACATAGTCCTGACGCCTTGCCGAGACAGCATAGGTTTCAATTCTGTCTTGGTAAACTGGAGTACGGTTGTAGAAAAACTCTTTGGGAACCCGTTCAAGCTCAACTTTGGTAAAGTACACTACAATCTCTTGTTCGCTGGAATTTGTATAAAATTCAGACTCGAGCTCATGCATACGGGCGTTAATTGTTGCTAGCTGGCTTCTATCCTGCGCAGATAACAGCACTCCGCTGCGCTCAAACTACTTCACAAACATTTCAACAAGCCACTTATCTTCGTAATCAAGCTTTCCCATTTCTTCCTTGTTTTCAAATACGGCGCGTACTCTATTGTATGCACTTGTACAACTATCGTAGCTGATGAAGAGGTTCTACAACTGGGCAGGGAGTTTCAAATGATGGAGTAGAAAATGTGGGCGTTTTAGATACTTGTATTTATTTTATGACTGGCAGCAGCACAAGCTTGACGGATGGTCTTGCCAAGGCCTACATATTATAGAAATAGAACGTGCACTGTGGCCATTTTGAACCCATTTTCTTGATAAGCAATGGGCGCAACTACATTGGAAAATGTTGGAATTTTGTTGCTGTTCGATCTCGTCTAGAACTCGGTTATAATCGGTAATTGCATGCTCAACTATACAGCTAATCCTGCCAACCGAAAGAGTGCAGGTTAATATCTGCGAGTCGTAATGATTAGGCATGGAGCTTTTAAAATTTGAGGTATTATAAGATGGTTTAATAAAAATTACTGGAAAAGGAAAGAATTTCTTGCTCTTTTTAAACTGCGCTTTTCTAGTTTGCTCGATTCCAAAGCACCAGATTTTAACATAAAGTCCAAGACCGCTGATAATGTTAAAGTCTGACTTGTTCTCCCTAAAATTAATTTGCTGAAAGAAAATAATGGACAGCAAACTTGGCGAACTTGTAAAATGCAGACAAGGAGTGCAAATAACGCTTTGGCATTTAAAGACGCCCAAAGTAGCTGTTTTAGGAGAAATCGCAAGTTTGGCATCTTTGCGTCGAGTGCAGCAAAATCACTTACCACTCCGTAGTACTTGAAGGTCACTATGCCTGCTTTTTTTCCAATCCTATTATATCATTGGCGCTTTTTGAAGGGTTTGAAAGGGTCTTTGGTTTGCGGAGAAAAAGGGAAAAGCTTAGAAAACCCCCCAGTAATTATAGCAAAAATATGCCACGTTTTACTGCAATGTGAAAACAATGTGTTATTTTTAACAGCACAAAATTCCAAACTCAAAACCCTCAAGCTACGCAGAAAAAGTCTTTTTCTGTCAGATTATATTACATTTATTCATTAACAAGCCAAGATGTTTGACTACTCGATGCAACGTGCTTATATCGACCGGTATGGACAAGCAACCTCCAAGATGCGTTCTTTTATAGAATTGATGAAGAAGCGCCGGTTCGACATTTCCATTGGTTTGCAGAGTGCATTGAGCACGGTTTACGCGGTTGAGCTGGTATTTTATTTTGTGCGTTTGCGGCACCTGGCCAATAAGCACTTGGCTGCTTGGCGAGCAAGTATAATGCTTATTCTGCTTGTTGTGGATATTGGTCTGATTTGGCTTACGGTTAGAAGCAAACGTAGTGCGTCGGAGCCATTGCAGCATAGAGAGCCTTATCGGTATCATGCTGACACTTTTCATGGATACGCGCCTCATGAGTCCATCCGTCCCTCAACAACACCTTCGAATATGCCAGAGCTTCCTCCGTATCCCGTCTCGTTTTCTCACGTAGAGGCAAACACTCAGCATATGTCACCGGCTACTCATGATATGCCACTAAACAATCCATTTGCATCGCATGAGGAGACAAGAGCGCATCTTAACAAGCCCATTACTGGATAATAATCTATAAAAAAAAAATGAAAACTTATAACGATGATCAAATACAGCCTTTTTTTACAGTGTTTTAGTAAGGTCCTGGTCGGTATGCACCACGCATTGGTGGTTGGCCATTGGAGTATGCAGAGTCATAGTTCTTTGAGTACCACTGGTGTTCAGCATGCTCATAAGCAGCTCCAGGTGCATGTGCAGTACCATTCGCTTGGCCAGGGTAGCGAGCATCTGCCTCAGGAGGCATCGGGACTCCATACGCCTGGCTTGGCAGTGGCGGTGTTGCCGACTCTGCTGGCCGGTTGTATTCTGTAGCTGTATGTAGTGGACGATCATATGCTACCATTCCATTACGACTGGAGGACGGCGGCCCCATGGAACGAGGACCAGCACTGCTTTGTTGAGCTGACCCATTATATTGACCGCCATAGTACCGCTGAGCCTGGGGTGACGGGTCATTATTTACTGCTGACATATGCGGAGCTGCATGCGAACGCTGTGGAGCTGGGGGCTGGCCATGCATTCCCGGACGACCTGAAATCGCAGGTCCTGGGTAGTAACCCTGTGGTTGCTCTGAAGACTTGCCGAAACCATCTCGAATGCTCTTTTCAATCCTGCTCATCCATGCACGTACCTCGGCTCGATTCTGGTTGACAATCCATTCCAGCCGGCGCATCTGCGCTTTAAGACTTTCGTTCTCGCTCTGCAGAGCATTTAGCGCCTTGGATGGCTTGGTTAAATACTCTTCTGCCTGTCCAGGTTCCTGCGTGGTAGATGGAGAAGATGGTGCTATTCTGTCGCTGGCTACAGGCGCATTGTCAAAGATACGGCCATTTGGCACCTGCTCATTCTCCTGGCGAATACGTTTTAACAACAGACCACTTTGAAGATCATCGGCAAGATTTTCTTGCGAACTCGCTTCGTTGGTTTCGCGGTCGCGTTTGCGCTCGCCGTCAACATCCATAGCCGTGTATTTGGGCAAAGCTGGAGCTGCTATAGGCGACTCTAGAATGGGCGCTGTGGGCTTCATACGATCAGCATTACCCTCAGGCAGCTTCTCCTTGCGCTGAGATACCCACTCGAGCGCGCTGGTACACATTTTTTCTGTGGCTTCTATCTCATCTGCGCCCACGGCGCTCTTCATTTCCTCGCGAAACGCAGCAAACTCTGGCGTTTTAAATAGCTCGTGTTCAAACAGCTTATTGGCCTTTAGAACTTCTGACAGCGCTGGAATCTCCATCAAGAAGGCAACATCCTGCAGCAAGACGACGCGCAACTCACGCAGAACTTGCAGAATGCGACGCGCAACCTGCACATCTTTGTTGTTGGTGTTTTGTCTGAATGCGTCTATAAGTACCGTTTTGAGCCACGGAAACACTTCCTTGAGCAGCGACTGCGGTGGAACCACGTTGAATCGCTTGGAGGACTTGAGGCCCTTGGAGACATCAGCGCTGTGGCCCGCATTGACTCGCGAAATAGCCAGCAGCACATCAGGCAATAGTGCTTGGGCATTCACTGCATCTACGGCGCTCGAGCCTTTGATCCCGGAAGCAGTTGGCTTGACAAGATCGAATGCATCCGCATAGAAGAACCCAATGTCGCTTATAATTTGCGCACCATCAATCCTACACAGGTGACAGTTGATGGACAGAAAGTCCAGAATGTTGGAGTTAGCTAAGTTGTCATTATATGAATGCCGATTGCTGTGACTACCGGAAACGCACAAGCCCAAATGCAGCAATATAAAAATTACCTCCCCCCGTACGGCTTATAAAATGGTAAACACGACATTCATAAAGGCAGGCTGATTTTGTGTAAATCCGAACATTATACGCTGCGGAAAGGCAAAATCTGCTTGCTGTTTTGTAGAAAGAGGATGTTGTGGCTTGGGAATTGTTTATGGAGCTCTCATATAGAGGATTTACAGCTACATGTGCAATTGCCGAGCTCTTTGTCCCGCTGCACAGACGAAAAATGTGCAAATCCCAAATATACGCCTGCTTTAGGAAACAAGCAGCCAGGCGTGACTAATATTTTGCGTTTTCCGCTGGAAAAAAAAAGCATTTTTCTGCGCGTAAAGAGCAGTGGAATTAAGAGAACATGTAAATCTCCTGCAATAAAACAGAATTGTAGGCTAGTGCAACGCAGACCAATTTGCAAATCAAAATTATTTGCACATTCGAAGAAAACGTATCATGCAAGTGTAAAGTCGGACACCATACAGCGAAAATCACAATACACATACTAACAAAATACAGCATGGTCGGATTGAATGAAAAAAAACGGTCCTGGCCACAATAATTGCCTTGAAAGCTTTAAAATCAGACTCATACAAGAAAAATGGATTTGCAGTCATTTCGATTATAGCACTATATATGGCCATATTCTGCAAAAGGAAGGGGAGGAATTTCAGCAAAGGGGGCAATACTTACTTGTCATTGGATACTTGAGACAAAACTCCAGAAATGAGCTGATGGAAATCGGCATCAGAATTGACGGTAACCCCGGGGAACAGCTGCTGCTTCTGCCACTCAGTGGTGCTAAAGTCTGGTGTAGCCTCATTGGCAACATGCCATCTAGCGAAAAGACACATGGCCAACGACCCCCATGCGCATAGTAATGGGTTTACATGTCGAAGCGCGACTGCCTATTAAAAATCTTTTTTAGTCCATATACACCACTAATCTGTGGAAAAAGCAACCGCATGGCAAGAATCACATGGTTGTAGATCGATATTTCGCATATCTGCTATAGCACAGGGGCAAAAACTTACCTTTCCTTGTTTGGCAGCTGGCATGCTGGCCTTGTCAATTGACCGAAGCGTTACCGAAATTGCCATAGGAGACCCACCGGTGGTGTTTTCATCGGCCATATTGGAATCGCCACCCTTGTCTTCTAAGAAGATATCGTCATCCATCGACAGATCGGCAAGCGTCAACATGCTGCGAGCGCTGGCAGGGATCCACATAGCTAATCCAAACATACAGTGCGCCAAAAGTTGTGTGTGCGAGCTTTCCTCTGCGCCAAGAAGCTTGATAACCAGCGCCAGTGCCTCGTGTGAATTGAGCAAATGGCCCTCTGGAGCATCCAGGCTGGCATTTGCCGCCTCGCCCTCCCACTCGGGCACGCTGGCAGGAACTCTGCCTGAGCGAACATGCTTTTTGTCAGCAATGGCTAAAGGCGAGCCAGGCATTGACGCAAATGCGACATCTGAATGAGACAGGATGCCTGCGGATGCTGCTCGCAAAGGCTGTGCCGTATCCGGCCGGTTCTCATCAGCCATGACAACATCACTCAGTTTGTCGCTAGTCAAGGCGGGCTGCTGGCTGGCAACATACTCGATTGGCGTATTCGAGTCCTTGAGTGGAGCTAGCGACTGCGAAACCGAAGAGATGCTGGAGCGTCTTTGATACTCGGTCGAGGGATTCGGGCTGGACATCATTGGCGGTGGAGGTGGCATGCGTGGGGGCGTCAGCTTTTGCGGATGCTGTGCCATGTCCTTTGTATACATACCGTTGCTTCCTTTGGCATAGGAATGTGGTCCGGCTGGAACCGGACGCGACTCGTAAGCTGGGCCAGGCATGTACGGATGGCGCGACATTGGCTGTGGGTATCCCATATATGCCGGATCCGGGTGATGCCGAGGACGGCCAGGCATAGCGGAGATTCCCGGGTTGGCCGGTGCTGGCGCATTTAGATGCATAGGCGCACCATTAGGCACAATGCGTGGATGCCGCATGTCCATTCCCTGACCGTGGTGTGGGCTGCCATTGGGCATGTATCCATGTACAGCTGGGCCAGGCATATGCGACCGGTGATCCATGGAGCTTTGCGGAGGTGTGGACATTCTATGCGACTTGTAAATGGGCTCTGTGCGACGGGCATGGCGAGGCCGTGGATAGCGCGAGACGATTTCCTGCCACTTGTCGGCAAACAAGGGGTCAATGCGGGGATCGTGTGCCCTGTCGTTGTGCTTGTTTTGAATACGCCAATAGCACATTACGCCCTGAAGTTGGTTGCGAAGCACTTGCTGAACATGTGTTGCGCCCTGGCGGATGCGTTCGGCAGCACCAGAGCTCACCAGCCATTCGACGTAGTCGGCCAGACGCTGAGCATTAATGCGGTCGTCGCCGTTGCAGTAGGAATTGCAATAGTGCATCCATAAGGCTATCCGCGATGAATAGCAGCTCTTTGTGCTGGGTGCAACTTCGTCACTTAACTCAAGCACATCCTTGGCCTTTTGAAGCTCTACATTGAGGAGTTGATTGATTAGAATTTTTTTTTTGGGTGAGAAGAGATAGTGTGGGAAAGTACCAACAGAACAAGCAGGCGATGCCTCCATAGCAGTAATAGAGTATAGGTACATAACAAATAAACAAAAATGAGGCGTTCAAGTGGACATGAAAAAAATAAAGTTATTTTTTATGGTGATAATGATGGATAGAGCCACTAAGCCACATGCTGGTACCTGCAATGAGCTATTCCCAGGAATGGTCAAAGGGTAATGTGGCTATAGTACGCTGGGAACTTGAATGCTGATATGTTGGCCATGGGTTCAGTTGAGCGACATATGAGAACAAGAGGAAAAGGGGGGATAATAGGGGGTATGTGTCGAGCGATGCCACTTTTGCGCTTGGTCATTCTTTGACGCATGTATAATGCATGCTCCATATAGCAATGTCGGAATAAAAAGAATGCACTTGGAATAATATGCAGACACACCCAAAACAAAACCAGTGATTATATTGAATACACCAACTTAGAAGGGCTTTAATATGCTAGTCGCTAACATGACATACTTTGCGAAAGCATGAAAGGAATTTTCTCCTTTTGGTGAAAAAAAAAAAAGAAAACCACAAAGGAATAAAGACCAAGATATATTGGGACTAAAAGGCGCTTTTAGTTTCCTTTGAAAAGGCTGAGGGCTTGGCTGGTATCGCCAAAAAAACAGCACCACCATGGTAAGGAATGCCGCACAAATTAAGACATGCACTGGCTGATAAGAAAACGCAAGTTTGACGCACACTCAGCAAAAGAGACCCCCATATATGGACATGCATGAGTAGAGCCAATAGCGCCAGACAATAAGAGGAAAGGGTGTAGAAAATAAGATAGTGCTATGTCGTGGAAGGCATCAGGGGGAGGGAGGCAACAGAGACAACCATGTTTTGTTGTTTTGTTTGCTGGTGAGCGCCGCGCATATATTTTGTATGTGCATGTGAGTATATAGCCACGCTCATGGAGCTCTAGCAACTCTCCCTCCCCTTTCTATCACCATTCTTTCCTTCCCCCTCTCTCTCTCGTTCTAGAGAGATATGGTTGGAATTAGATACGTTACCTTTGTCATTGTATGATAGCATTACAGTAGAACGGCTTGCACTGGCTGGCAAGTGGCAAAGTGTTGTGACTGGAAACGCGCTTTTCAGATTGTTACTAGGACGCAGCTGTATATCAAGCTTCGGCAAACGACTCAAGTACTTTGAATGAATAAGAACAAATAAGGTTAAAAATAAAGCTATTCCTTGCCAAGGTATTTAGCAGATATAAAAGAGTAGCGACTTATAATTGGGAAAAACAAGAGAAAAAAGTGGAGGGGAAAAGAAGAAAAAGGTATGAAATCCAAATTCTTTATAAATAAAAATCTTGCTAGAGGAAAAAATCCGATATATGCTTTCAGCAATTTTTTTCAATGAATTAATAAAAAGGCAAATATTGAAAGTCTTGAACTTGCAAGATGGGAGGGAAGGAAGGACGTGAAAGAGCAGCGCAAAAGAAAATGTATTTTTTTTAAAGACAGAGCTTCAAAAAGGAATACGCAGCTTTTCTAAAAAATATTGAGAAAAAGAAAGGATATGAAGCTGTTTAAAAGGGTTTGCCTATTTTAGCTTCTTTCTCCACTGCCTGCTCCGCTTTACGAGGAAAAGTGAGTTTTTTTTCTTCTCCATGCAGGAAGAAAATACAATATTTTCTAGTTTGGCGCTGGAAAACCCCCGAAATGGCGATCTCTTAGACGGCATACAGCTAAATAAAGTGCTTTGGGGGAGGGGACGTTCTACCCTGCAAAAAGACCCCCTGGGTATAAGCACATATTCAAAGAAAACCCCCCACCCTTCTTTTGCTCCTTTGTTTTTTCCATTCTTGCTTATACGCAAGACTTTGGAGGAAATGTGCAGTGTCCTTCATATGCCCTTGAACATTAACAGGAAATAGAAATATGCACTTTAACTAAATGGAACAATCTGGAGAATAATGTATACGCTATAGATGTAGGTATTGTTGTGTGTTTTAGGGAGAGTGACTGATGCTCTCACACTCTAAGAAAACGTTACGGTTTATAGCGATGTATTGAGGCGTTGAAACTTTTTTTTCCAGCACGGAAAAAGTCACGGCAAAAAAGCTGTTTGCTACCGTGGTGTTAGGAAAAGACTGGCGACGTGCTCAGCCAAACTGCAAGATGGGAAGTTTTAGGATATGAAGAGAATAATGCATGAAATTGTTTTGGACAGACGCAATTTCTATACGATTTTCGCCTGTATCCGATATCGATTTTTTTTAAATATGCAAGCTTTTTGTCTTTTGCAATTGGGCTGTGCTGTATTTCCACACAAGAGCGAGAATGCCAGACAATGTTAATTAAGAAATTAAGACCTTTACAGTGCATATAGAACCCAGCTTCTGGGAAGTTTTTTTTTATTGCTTGTTGGTTCCGTGCAGGTAGCTGTTTGGCGGATATGCGCCATGGGGCTGTGAGCCATCGGGTGCATATGGGCCGTTAGGAGCATACGGGCCGTTCGGGGCATACGAGCCGTCAGGGGCATACGTCGGGGGAGGCGGCTGCTGGTAGTACTGCTGCTGTGCCGGCTGCTGAATAACAATGGTGCTGCGGCCAAACCCGTACCAGCCAGTCTGCGTACCCGCCACAATAAGCTCCGGCGGAGTGTTCGGGTCCTTGAGCCACTTGATTGTGCTTATGGTGCGCCAGATAGTGTACGCGGCACATATCACGTTGAGCGCTAGCAGGGCCACGAGCAGCCAGATATACCATCTGTACCAGTTGTCGTCGTACCTGGAATCGTAATTGTCCCGCGCGCGCTTAACATACACTGCGAGCAGAGCCGCCATCACCACTGTAAAGGCAACTTCAACACCACCGTATATTATTCCTTGGCGCTTCACAGACTTTAAGCGTTGGCGCCGTGCTTCTTCCACTACATGGTCGGGGTAGGTTGGTTGCTGCGGTGGATACATATTTCCCAGTTGTAATGAAGGAAAAGAAAGGTAATTAAAAGCCAAAAGAAAAAGGTTCTATTTTTAAAGCACAACAAAAATCAAGCCCAAGCCTCCCCTTTCCCCTCATTGCGTATGGAATATTCTAGCCAAGAACACTTGAGTTGAGCCTTGCTGATTGGCTCACAAGCGCTACTCATATGGGGGGAAGCTACATGCGCAGCAGGAGGACAAGCAGAGCAGTGTATGCGGAGATGCAGATTACCGAGGTTAAAACCGCTGTGCTTCCACTGGTGACAAAGATGGGGCTCTGGGCATGGGAGTCTTTGCTGAGCAGCCGGTGTCGCCGCACCAGCCCAATGCCCAGGAAGCCCAGCCCCAGCGCCAGAAACACCACGCCTACAGGGAAAAACGCCAGCCCAAACACCCGCAGAATCACCAGCGATGCGCCAAAAAGCCCCACGGCCGTGCGCCAATAGGCGCCGTCAAATGTCCGTTCGCGCGCCCGCACTTCCAGAAGCTCAGCTGCCGTCCATGTCTGCTCGCTGCTCTCCGGCTCCTGGTGCACTTCCGCTTTACTGCTTCTGTGAGGGGCCGGTGGCTCATCGGCAGTAGACGGCATGGACGGTGATGCGTGCATATGCAAGTGGTCGCTTTCGCTACTGCTATATCGGCTATTGCGACTAGTCATATCTAGAGTTTTTCTGGGATAAAAAGATAAAGAGAAGGGTGGTTAGTTGAATAAAGGCGCCACCAATAATGTTTTTACAAAGGTTTTTTTTAAAGCAGAGAGTTTCGGCGACGGTAGCTGGCTCGCGGCGGACGACGAGGTGCATTGCTAAAGTACATTTGACGTGGGCTGATGCTGGGGCTTGACGGGGTGGATGCGCTCGACTCTCGCTGCCGAGCCCGCATTTCCCGCCATGCTCGTGAATTCCTGCCTTCGACAGACAGCCATGGCTGCTGCATCTGCCGCCGCTCCTGCACCCGGCTGCTGCTCTGGCTGCCTCCGCAGAATCTCCGCAGGCGGGACCACCCGGTCCCTGCCTCCTCGTGCGCCTGCGGATGCAGCACTGCCGAGTCGGAGGTTTCCGGGTCCCTGATCCACGTGAGTCGGGTCCGAAAATGGTAAAACGTCACAAACAGCGCCAATGCAACAATGACCAGCAGCACCGAAAGCAGAATCATCACCCAGCTGGACGTCCACCGTGCATATGTGTTGTCGTCCTTGTTGCGCAGCCGGAAGCTGTGCAGAATCAGCAGCGCCAGCAGCACCAGCAGCAGGACCAACTCTATGGCTATCCATACCAATCGTCGCCGCAGCATTCGCCTCAGCGCTTGCTCCTTGACTGTCGACAGCAGGGTCGAAGGCATGAGTTGTGGTGCTGCTTCATTTTGCGTGTGTTGATGCCGGGTTTGCCCGCTGTTTGGCTCTTTCATAGCCTGATATCAGATTAATGCCTGTAGCTAGTTGCTTCTGTATGGAAAAATATATGACAAGATAAAGAGAGGGAGGGAAGGCGGCCTGGTTGCTGAGGCCCAAAAGGTAGTTACAAAAAAAAAAGAAGCTATACAGCAAACATACAAAGTGAATAAGAAAAGAAGGGCACTATAAAGAAAGGGAAAAAGGCAGGAGACACTGCCCAAGCTCTAGCCTGCTAAAAAAGGAACAATTGGAAAATAATCTCTGCTGATAGAAGATGGAAGGAAAAGAAATATGCAGACGCTTGAAAAAGTGATTCTCGGTATGCATACATGTCCCTTTTGGGGTGAATTTGATTTCTATTCAACTTGCCGTAGAGAGCGCCCTGTCTCCTGGATAAGCCAGGGATTGGCGAGTGAGTCCTATTGCCTCGCACGCTTTGGCTGTGTCGATGGGTGGCGCCCACTATATGCGCACTGTGCACAATATTGCCAACGTGTGAAGCACTAGCTGCCATTGTAGCATATATTTGCTAATTCCCTTTTTCCCTTGGCACTGCATATTCGGAGGTCACAGCATCTCTGCAAACCATTTTGAAAGCTAAACGCGGCTCGGCTCAGAGCCCAGTGCTAAATAACAACCTCGTTTTTTCTTAAAAACCAACAATGCCTTTTTTTTACAGCTTTCAAGCCTCATTTAATCAACGATAATGCCGCACCGGTCTTTTTCAAATGGTCTTTACCGAACAAACTGCCATTACCTATTATTAAATTCCGAGATTGTATTCTCTCATTCAGTTCACGCTCATATTATTTGCAAGACCACGCGAGATCTAAAAGTGGGGATACCAATAGTCGTCAGACAAAAAGAAAAAATAACAAAGCAAAAACTCCTATTGTTTCTGCTGCTTATTCATAAAAGTCCATATATAAGTCTCTGCTGCTGTACCAGGAAATTCCGATCTTCAAATATCTTGTTACTATGATCTCCCCATCTCTGTGCCCGCAAGAGTACCAGCGCTATTCCAGCGCCGAAAAGCCTAAACACGCTCGCCACAGCACATTAATATCCAGCACGCTATGCCACTCTATCGATCTCTCCGACACACAGCCTCCGGCCTCGCCCAACGGCGATATCGGCCGGCGCCAGCTCGTCCAGCTGCACCACTTTAAGCAGGTCTTATGGCTGGTCATGCTCTGCTCCACCGTCTGCTGGATCTCTTTAACCACCACGTTCGCTCTCCTCATCATCCGCGAAACCGTAATGCTCCCCTCTACAAGTTCTGCCTACGTCATCCGGTATGCCGTTGTCCTAATCTTCCTCTTTACCGCCTGGGGCGCTTCCGCCGCTGCCTGCATGTGGCGGTACAATCGGTACCGGTTCCAAGTCAGCTCCCAGCTTGCGGCCGTCGACTGGATGGCCGTTGGCGCTCCACCCGTCCGCGCCTCTAGCGACACCGTTGTTTCCAAATAAAATAAAAATCAAAATTTGCGCCCTCTGTCCACCAACTCTGCAAAAAGATACAAAAAAGTGATGCTCTCTACAGGGGTCGAACCTGTGACCTACGCGTTATTAGCACGTCGCTCTAACCGACTGAGCTAAGAGAGCTCGCTTGAGCATTGTTTTTGCCGCCTATTTTTGAGGTATCGGCTCAGCTCAGTTTTTATTTTCCAGCGCTGGCTCAGCGTGCTGCCTGGGAGCGACAGGTACAGGCAGCCCAACTCGAGGTGCTATAACAAGAGAGCGCCAGCAGCCGTTAGATGCTGCTTCTTATATAGAGTTGGCCATCGACTATCTGAGGCCCTCAGCCTGTAATACAGCCAGAAGAGCCGAGGTTGTGCATTGACTTAACATGGTAGATCGACAGGGACAACCTCTACATTGCCATACAATAGGTTTCACAGATAATCCAGGCATATCCTTAATTCTTTTTATTGAGCGCATTACAGCATTCGGCAGATGTTTCAGCCATCTGTAACCTGCACAATGATCTCCCAGTGCCAAAGCACTACTATTTTAATATCTAGCGATTTAACCCGTCATTTCTCTCCTATGATAGCCCAAACCAGTAGCCACTATTTTCCAGCAATACAGCCTTTGAGCAATCGGGTAACTAGTGCTCATACCGAGGCATTAAACTATTATAGTTCAGGGCTTGACTGGTATTTGCAATACAACCATTTGCAAGCACAAATAAAGGGATATCTATTCCCAGTCTATGTATGCTATCAACGTCACAGTCCTCAGCAATCTTTTAACTTTAAAAACCATGGCTATTAACAAGTCTACATATTGGATGTACTGTATACATCAAACCAGCTAAATGCGCACCACCAAGCCAATTGAGTGGAGAAAGATTTAGAGTAAGCATTGGGTATTTATACAAAGGCGCTCTGCCAGCTGAAGAAATTGGGCCTGAACTCGGGTCCGAATCCGGGTCCATTTTCCTCTGATTACAAGAAGCCAAAAACTTTGTATAAAAACTCTCTTTGCATAAAAGACCTCAGTTTTTTTTTTCATTTTTTCTTAAAACCTTTCAGCTTGGAGCATCTTTACCTTTTAGTGGATGTTTGATTGCGTTTCCAGATAATTCGTGGATGGATCTGTGAAATGCGCGGCCCATTATTGGTGCGAAGAACCAGCAAAAAAAAAAAAGAAAAAGTACTGCGGAATAAAAACTCATTGCTTTTCACAACAATTGTTTTATAGAGAGAAATGGTAGAATGCCCAGTGTGCAGCGCAGAGCTGCTAGAAATGAGCATGGAGCAGGCCGAAGAGCACGTGAATGGATGCCTAGACAGATCGGTGTTGGAGGAAAAGAAGCGGATCAAAAAGACAAACATAAAGATCATAAGCAAACAAGAGCCGACTATGGAAATTAGAGGAGCCAAAGCAGTGCTTGAGGAGATCGAGCAAACAGAACCAGACACAGAGGAAATACCCCAATACGATATTCCACTTGAAAAAGCCTCACCACAAGCCAGCTATATGAGCAAGCACCCATTGCCCAGCTACAAGCGAATGCCGCATACAACGTTTACAGTAGATGCCTTCAAGTACGGAAAGTTGGATTTCTGCACTGGATACTTTCTGACACATTTTCATTCAGACCACTATGGCGGACTATCCAGAGGATTCACAGGCCATATATACTGCAGCCGCATAACCGCCAACTGTGTGCAATACAGGATTGGAGTTGATCCGCAGTTCATCCATGCCTTGCCGATGAATAGACGGTGTAATGTGCAGGGCGTGTTTGTGACGTTTATTGATGCGAATCATTGTCCAGGTGCAGTAATAATCGTGTTTGAGATTCCACAGGCGAATGGCGGGATGGCTCGGATAGTGCATACGGGTGATTTTCGTGCTTCTCCTGACCATGTCAAGCAAATTTTACAAATCTTGGCTGTCGAGCACAACCAGCCGGTGCGCCCCGCCATGGTTTTAAACAAGTTAAACTCGTATGGATCACCACCTATAGACTACCTATATCTGGATACAACCTATTTGCAGCCCACATACGCCTTCCCAAGCCAATCTCAGGTGGTACAAGCAGTAGCCGAGTTTTGCTTCAAAGTGAACAGCGACAAAACCTATTTGCCCAATCTGCAAACCAAAAGCAAACAGCAAAAGAAACCCATGCAGCTTACAAACTGGTTCAAAATAACAAGCAAAGCACCCACACGTACCAGCAAGCGACGGGTGTTGTTTGTAGTTGGTTCATATACAATTGGCAAAGAGCGGTTATTTATTGAGATTGCGCAGCGGCTAGGAGCGCGGATTTATGTGGCAGCTGCCAAGCGACGAATGCTCGAGTGCCTGGGCAGCCGTAGTTTGCTGCAGATGTTGTCGGATAGCATGAGTGCTCAGGTGCATGTGGTGGAAATGAGTCGGGTCAATATGCGTGGCTTAACCGAGTACTTGGAAATGGCACAGAAACACGCGCCATTCAGCAGCATTGTCGCTTTCCGACCAACCGGATGGTCGCATGCTCCAGGAGCACTGTACCGGCAGCAGCCGCGGGGACCGGATCCGCCAGGTCCGGCAGTACTGCAGCAGTTGCTGGCACAAAACAGCCAGGATCCAGCACAACTAATTCAGCATTTAGCCCAGATCTCACTTTTGCAAAGCGATAGCCAATTCACAATCGATAGCTTGAAACCTCGAGGTGCTTCTGCGTCAGTGACGATATTCCCTGTACCATATTCAGAACACTCATCGTTTGCAGAGCTGGGACGGTTCGTCTGCTCGCTCAACACAAAACATGTGGTGCCCACCGTGTCCTGCGATGCAGCAAATGCACGCTGGCTGCAGCACTGGCAGAATGTCAACGCTCTGTTTGCACAGGCTGCGAAATCTACCCAACCTGAGCTCTTCTCCAACGCTTGGATAGCGTTTATAAGCAATGCAAAATAAAATACCTTAATCTTGTTCTTCTCGTACAGCTGACAGGCTGCTGGGCGCTGCCAGCTCGCGACTAGCCGATGCAAACATCTGGTCAATCAGTTCCGATGCGTCGGCACGTATCATCACACTGCCGCGAGCACCTGTGGTTTGCGGCGGTGTCTGCGGCGATGAATGTGCCGAGTAGGCTGGAATCGGCGTTAGCTCCTGCATGGCAGAGCCCGGCGGTGCCAGCACGTCAGCCAGCGATGGACGCCGCCCCGTAACGGCAGCAGGGTCGGCAGAGAACGACCGCATTTTGGGCGGGTGCATTCCAGTTGAAGATGCAGGGCTATAGGGCACATGCAGGCGGTGCGCGCCCCACTCGGCGATTCCGCCAGTGCCTGTGTACCTGTTGATTTGCAGCTTGGCAGGGCGGGATGCTCGCGCGCCGGCGCCATCGGTGGCGGTCGCCGGGCTCTCGTCAGAAGACGAAAACAGCTCGTCGTCGGCAATGCGGTGCAGCCCGTCGACAGCGGCAGAGCTGCCGCTTCTTGTTTCGCCAGCATCGCTGTCTGCCGACGCATCGCTGAATTCGTCAGCCTCCCACGGGCACACATCTGCCTTCTGCAATGCCTCTTCGCGCTGCCGCCGCTTGCGATCGCGCAGGCGCTCTTCCTCCTTGCGCTCAAGGTCGGGCTGAACCTGCAGTTCGCCAATCACAGCCTTGAGCTGCTTCAGCAGCACAATCATTTCACTGCGCACGTCCAGCTGCACAAACCACGACTGCGGTGCCAGCACTGTCGCACTCAGCACATCGCTTGCAGGCTGCGTGATCTCCACCACCCAGTTACGGTTATGGAACGAGTCGTTTACACACACAATCGTCTGCGTGCTCAGGCGCACCATCGTCAGTGCTGTTGCCGCTGGGGAGCTGCTCTTGAACAGATACAGCACGTTTCCGGCAAAGATCATGAACCGCCGGTGCCACTGCTTGCGCCGCCACAGCGACGGCTTTGACATCTCTGTCGTCGTGTGCAGCTGCACCCACAGCGCCAGCCGCCCTGCGGGTGTGATGTCGCGCACTGCCACTGCTGGCGCACTCAGCATCGGCGACCCGCTGCCTCTGGTGCGCGAGAGAATCGATGCTGCCCGTGCTGAGTCTGCGCCTGTGCCGCTTGCTGACTGACTGCGGCTGTCACTGCTGTCGTGGCTGTATATCGATCCGCTGTGCGTGCTTCCTGCGCTCAGCGCTGCCATATTCGGCGACCTGCTTGCATCGGCCACTGGCGAGCCAAACAGACCGGGATACTGCGATGCCATCGCTGCCTCCCCCACCATTATGCGTCGCCGCGACTCTGTCGACCCACCGGACATCACCGACAAGTGCGACGACGACCGCGACCGAATGGGCTCGCTGTCCTTGCCACGCTCGCCAACTACCGGGCTTTCTGCAACCGGTGTCAGCCGCGCGGCGGGCTGCGAGTGCGTGCTCTGGTCGTCGTGAGCCGGCAGCGGCGGCATGTTGTCCGTTATCAGCGGCATTGCCACCAGCGAATGGACTGACGCTGCCGCTGACTTCGTGATGCTGCCGCCAAAGGAGCTCTGCCGCCCATGGCTGCTGGACCCAGTCCTGGCGCTTTCCAAAGCCGCTGGCTGCAGCCGTGATATACATGCCGCCAGACGTTCAATATGACCATTTAAGTCAACGTACGGCGTTGTGCCTCCCAGGGTGCTGCTGACAATGTCGCTGGAAATCACCGATGCGCGCGACCGCATACTGCGCTTGTCGTCGGCGCCACCGCCGGAAACAGACTCTTGCCCTGCTGACATCATCGACAGCCGCTGCTTGCGCCGGCCTGCTTTGGCTGCGCTTGGTGAAGCAGCTGATCCACCTGCAGTGGCGCTGGTTGTTGTCGGCAGAGACCCTGCGCCACCTTTGGCCTGTCTGTACACATGCGTGCGGTTTGGGATCTGACGCCGCGCAACAATTCCCGCCAGTGCGTTTTCCAATTCGCTCAGCCCCTCAACCGCCGGCGCCAGCACCAGCGGCACTTCCGCCGCCCACCGAATTCCCTCCCTGGCTTTCTCGCCGCCGTATGTATCTGTCCTCTCTGCAAGCCGCCGCAGCTGCTCCACCGCTGCCTCGCGCGTATGTGGTCCGTCTGGGGGCAATGACGGCTGATTGAGCAGACAGTATGCGTCGTCGTATGATATCAACTGCGCTATCTGTGGACGCTCCTGGTGCTGGCGTTTCTCGTCTTTGGTATCTGGAATCTGGCTGCTGTTGCTCTCAGCACTCGCTTTTGATTCCACCAGCTTTTGCAGCTGCACCTGATGCTGCTGCGAATCCCACGACAGCCGCACCTGCTGCTCGGTTGCTCCGGACGATTTCGACACAAACGCGCTTTTGTCTGCAAGATTGATTCCTGTTGGCGGCGTTAAAAACGTATTGCGCGGAGTAGGCATTGTGCTCAGCGAGCCTAGGCTTTCCGAGAGTTTGGCTTTTGCTGTGGTTGAAATGCTTGCCGACGTGTCTGCCGTGCTGACTATGCTGGTGCCACTGCTGGTGCTCACCGGTCGCGAGCTATCTTGGTTCTGCTTGGTTGTATCTGCAGTGTCTTTTGCTGTAGCTGCCAATGCTGTCATTCTGCTATAATTTATCCTGCTACACAGGCCTCGTCCTCTCGTCTGGTATTAGTGGCAATAGAATGCTGAGCTTTAGCAAGTCAGCGCTGGTGTCTAAAAAGCAGGTGTTTGACTAAACGAATATATAAATAAATTAGTTTTACGGTACAAGTCTGAAAGATAGAGTGAGAGAAAACGTAGTTTGTTTGAGCCAACCATTCAGAATTGGGCTGGAATGGTTTCTTTTTTTGGGGAGCAGGGTTTCGGCTGCACGGTGCAAATTATCAGGATCTACATCCAATATCACACTGGCTAAAAAAGGGGAGGGGAATGAGAAACGCGGCATAATTGTGCTTATATATGAGGGGGAAGAATTTTGACGCTGCTAATAGAGACTTTGAAAAAGCACCTACGGCACTGTGCATGAGTCTGATTGCAAGAAAACAACTGCGGGTACCCACGGCCAGGATCAAACGGCGTTTGATGGGGGTTTGATGCTCGATACATAACGTGGTCAATCGTGTATAGTGCCCAGTTTCCATCTTTACAGCGTGATCGGCCGGTAACAAGTTTATTTTTCCTGGCTGGAAAAGGTGGCAGCAAATTGTGGGCAACCGTTGCTGTGGGCCGTATCTGGATGCTGGCCGGCAATGGTAGAATGTTCAATGCATTGCTAGCTAGATATCACAATGCGAGGGAGGCGTATTGCAGGCTAAATGAGCTCCTTTTCATGCTGGGCTTACCTTTGGGCTGGCAAAATAGAAATGGCGTCGCTACGCTAATAAAAAGCAGCTTGTACTGGAAAAAAAAATAAATAAACAAGCAGAATGGACTATGAACAATCAAAGTGATAACACGAGCAAATATAGGGCAACAAAAAGCAACAAGCCTGGGCGCTGAGGCGTAACAAATAAATAATGCCGCAAAAGAAGGGAAAAAACGTTGCCACAGAATGGTTGTTTGAAGAAAAGCCCAAGAAATGCTTTGACAGGCAAGAAGGCAAGAAGGCAAGAAATAAGTTTGGATGAAAAATTCAGCCTTTGCGGAAGATCCGCCTACAAAAATATCGAGTCCAAAGATCTGTATCGCCTGAGACGGCCAAAATGCGAGAAGGTGGATCGGCAGCAGACGCAGGCAATTTCGCTTGCCGCTGCAACAGAGGACGAGTCCAAAACACCAGATGCAGATCTACAGAAACTACTGTGCTGGCTGCTCGTGGAAAGGCACACGTGGAGAGTCAACAATCTGCTGCGTTAATTTTCTTCTGGTGTGTAAAAAGCGAAGGAAAGTAGAGAAACAAAAAGATGCTTTTTTCTGCAGCCGGTACATGTAAATTACCACTGGTCCAAATCATACAATATCATGCAAATGCAAGCCCCAGCCATAAGCTTCAACTTTTTTCGGTGAATCAAGAAAAGCGGCTGGTGCCCGATTCTGAGCATTTTGTTGCAATATGTACGCTCAGAGATAATGTGGACATGCACATGCAGCCAGGCGCTGGCCAAAGTCAATCCACTCAGCACGTGAAATAGCAAGCTGCAAAAAAAGGCGCTGTTATCTGCACAATTAAAAACACAATTTACCTTCAAATGATGTTTATAACTAAGCGAAATGGCTTAGCTGTGCGCCTGAGTGAGAGAAAAAAGTGCTCGAGCTTGAATATTTAAAACTGTATAAACGCAAAAAGAAAGAAATAGCAGTAAAGAGAAAAGAGAAAGCGCACTTTTATTTTTGCCAGCGTTCATGACATGCGGTGTTGGTGCGCATACAGATAAGCAAATACGCCATGTTCAAAAATAACATTAATAGTTTGCTTACAAAACATAACACACAAGGGCCTTTGTGGGTATTTACCGCGAATACGCAATTTTCAATTGCGAATTCCTTTTTGATTCATCCCTCAAAGAATGCATCAATGCAACTTTTTTTTTTGCCAGAAGCAGATCTGGAATATTTTGAGTTCTGGCTGAGGGGCTTGAAGGTCTTGCTTCTCGCATAATCGGTCTGTTGCCGATCGCACTAAGCATGGTCTACTTGCAACGCCCTGCAGATGTTTCTGGCAATGCGAATGATCTTTCACTATAGCTGGAACAGCTTTTCTCATTAGGGCTCTTTGGCTTTTTGATGCCGCGTGATGCAAAATCTGTATCTCAATTAAGTGCGTTATTCTGCAAAAAAGCAGGTCATAGTTTCTTAATTGTATTATTCTCTTCTATTGAGCTATTGTAAAAAGAAATATGCTAAATCTCGCCTTCTTCCAACTCCTCATTATTAGTGGCAGGTACAGCAGTATCTGCTAGATCCATCTTCACCAGGTTCATATCTACACCAACATCGGCAGCGTGTTTGGTATCGCCATCCTGAGCAGGTTTCTCACTCAGCCGCGTTTCCTCCTCTTCTGCTGCTTCTGCTGCTGCTCGCTGCTTGGCCTCTTCAAGTCTTCGCTCGGCACACGTGCAGACTGGCTTGAGCAAACTGTCCAGTTTGCTTTCTTTGTCCTGACCATCTTCTTTGGCGCTATTGACGTCTTGTATGGCCTTCAGATCTCCATCCAGAGTGTTGGGCGCTGAAGCCCCGATCAGTGTCAAAAACGCCGTTGCCGCATTGTATTTCGCATGCCGTGGCGACTCGCCACTGCCGGTAGCCATATGCTTACCATGCGATATAACATGACAAGTGTACCGGTTCTTGTACTCTAGGGGGTTAGGATCTGCTATGCTTTCCCAAGAGACCATATCGCAGCCCCATCCCTGGCACACCAGCAGAGTATGAATCACTGGATGCAGCGAGAGCTTTCCTGTGTCAACAAAGCGGCTCAAGAACGGGCTCAGCATATGCTCATAAACGCGTACCACAGCGTCAAAGTCCATGCCCGCATCTACATAGACTGCGCCTATCAATGACTCAAGCAAATCGCCCAGCACCTTTGGCGCTCGGACTGAGTTCCATACTTCCGGTG
The DNA here is from genome assembly GCA_027578955.1 of Coemansia sp. RSA 1250. NCBI lineage: Eukaryota > Fungi > Kickxellomycota > Kickxellomycetes > Kickxellales > Kickxellaceae > Coemansia > Coemansia sp. RSA 1250. Next base: position 14,778 of record JANBTS010000035.1, on the reverse strand, counting down.
GTAAGTCGGCATATACATCAAAGTCAAGCTTTTCTGAGCCGCTGCTGACTCGCCGTTGCTTCATTGGTGGGGTATCGAGTTCGTGAGGATCACTGGGCTGCTCGCTCATATTGCCTGTGGTCTGGTAGTTTTGGCGGTTTCCACGCCATGTCTTGCACGCGTTCTCAAGTCGCAGCTCATAGTCGTCAATGCTCCCCTGCAGCATTGCTGAGCTGTGCCGGATATACTTATGTAGGCCGTGCTGGACCAAAATAACACCAAACAAGTCATTGCTAGCAGCAACATGCTTGATCAACGTTATGCGATGCGAGCTGAGAGGCGGGTGGTAGTCATAATAACGCTTGGTAAGCAAGAAATCCAGAATGGCGTCTCCTAGATACTCCAGGCGCTGGTAGCTACTTGAAGATAAATCCAGAGAGCTGCAATGCGTCAATGCTTCCAGCAGCAACGAGTGGTCGCGGAAAGTGTAGCCCAGAGTATTTTCAACTCGCTGCACTGCTTCTTTGCTTAGCTGAGCACAAGTGCCAAGCGCCTGTTCAGTCGATAGATCCATTCCATAAGCCAGATCCAGAGGCTGCTTATGCGTTTCCAGCTTGTATAAAACGTCGGACTGATCTAGCTTCATTTCTTGCAGCAGGTCCCTGGTGTCTTCAGAATAATCGGCATTTTCAATTGCATCCAGCTGCATGAACTTGATCTGGGACATCTTATATGCTCTCGATGCCCTTTCTGCTCGCCACACGCTGTCAAATGCAGACCACGAAGTCCATCCGCTATCGACTATGCCCAACGAGCGGGCAGTTGCCAGTGCAGCATCAATTCCGCAGTCATAGACGCTGGCACCCAGCAGAGACTCTATGATATCGGCAACGGTCTTTTCTGACAGCAACCTTGAAGTGGGAATAACAATGGGGGCAGGCATTTTCTTGGGAGAATTACCGCTGCTGGTTATATCAGCAGGTGCTGCTGTCTCCTTCACGCCATTGCTGCTGGCTACCGGAGTTGCAAATGACGTGCCTGAATTGGTATTATCGGCATTCGACGCAGTGCCACTGGAACTCTCAGACTCTTGACGGTGTGGAGTGCGGTACATCCACGCTGTTGGAATTTGCGGCATTCGCATCCATCCATCGCCAGGCAGCCGCATATCGCGTCGAGAAAACATCGCCGAGATGATATATGGCGGCAAGTTCAGCTGCAAAGAACGGTCATATAGGTTGGAGTTGCTGATGATCCGCTTGCGCTGGAAGCTTAAAATCCCCTCATGAGCATCTGGATACTTTACAAACATCTCCACGCTAGCTATAAACTTGAGCACCGAGTCGCCCAGCGTTTCAAGCCGCTCATAGTTGACATCGCTGGCAGAGCTGGCAGCCGTTATAGCTTGCCGCACAGTATGCACTCGCGCTGGATGCTCCAGTTTGGATTTGACTTCGTAAGCCAGCAGAGTTTGGTTCAAACGCGTCAAGAGCGCTGGCAGCAGCGACAAGTTCATGATATCGTCAATTGACAGCGGCTCACGGGTGCAGAAGAACGGAGAGGTATAGATGATATCCGGGAACTCCAGACTCTCTTGAGCACTCGGGGTTTCACAAGCGTTGCCCTCTACTGCAGTATTTGCAGTGACTGTTATAGACAGATAGTTGATGGATGGGGCTAGCATGCGCACTTTAAATAATGGAACTCCAGAAGCAACCTGCTCAGAGGGGCACAAACTGCGTAGGCGCTTAAGTTCGCTCCATTCTGCTAGAGTAGTGACCTGCTGCTTACTCTTTATACGCTTGGCTGACCGAGATGACGGAGGTTGGGCAGTTTCTGCAGGTTCAACAGTAGAGGCTACTGACGTATCCAGTCCCTTCTGCTCGGCATGATAAATGCGCAGATTTGAGTATACGCCCACCGAATCACAAACCTTTTCAATAACTTTGAGAGAGCCTCGGTTAAATGCATCCATGACAAGCGACCCTTCCAAATGCGAATAGTCTGTCACCCCTTCTTGGTATACAACAGAGCGGTCGGCAAAACATGACTCGGCAAAAGCAAGGTCAATTCCATTGCCCTGGCGGTTTAGCGGTGCCAGTAGCGATCCTACTTTAGCAACATCCCACGAAAGTGCCAGAGACAGAAAACGCAGAAGCAGCTTGGACGAAAAAGATGCTAGCGTTTCCACTTGCGACAGGTTCAAGACCTGTGGGCCCAAATACTGTGGTTGGAACGCAGTGGGCCCGGAATTTTCAGGATCAATGCTGGGATCATACTGCTTGACATACAGCGGAAGCACAATGCCAGATGGCATCTGGTTCACCGAAAGGAATGCTATGTGAGTAGGCTCGGCTGTACTAGGATGCTTCAAAGTCCATGCATAAGCGTGCCAAGTATGTGAACTGTCACGCTCACAAGCCTCGCCTTCAGCTGCTGTGTTGCTAGCAGACTCATTGCTGGTAGATTCGCTGTCGGTTGCCACAGTGGACGGAATAAAAGCGCGAGGAGTAGCAATCGGATATGTGTCAACAGACGAACGCGTACCCTTGGACTTGCGCTTTTTCGACTCCTTTTCTGGCTGCTTAGCCTTATTAGTCTCCAGGCTATCGTCGCTCTCAACAATTGGGCACAGATTGTCGTCAATAGCGCCTATCTGATGCAGCTTTTTGGCCATACGGTAGGCAACAGACTGCTTGGCCAGCCGCTTGTTGGGCATCAGCGGTCCTATCACTTGACGCACAGCAGCATTGGATGGAAGTGTGACCGTGCAGCGGAAAAGCACCTTATGTAGCGGCTTTGCTGTGGCCTTTACGTGTTTGCGGCCATTTTCACTGCTGGTTGGCGAAATGTTGCGCCTATTGCGAAGATGAGAAAGAGGCGAAGGCTTGTTTTGTATCTGCTCAAACTCGTAAATAGGCATAAGCTTGCAGAACGGATCCTGAGGCAAATGCTGCACATAGCTCATAATGGTTGGAATGGCTGACATATACGTGATGCGAGCTTGAGTAGCCACAATCGTGTAGATGCGGCCTTGCGTGTCGCCTTGTTCAACCCAGATGTCGTCGATTTCGGTCCCAGGGCTGCTATCAATACGCAGCATTGTACGCAAGTTGTAGTGCATGCGTCCATACTCTTGATGAACATAGTTGCGGCTAACTATAACTTCGCTGGAGCCAGGCGTAGAAGCATTGGCAGTTTGCGACTCAGCTCGGCACCATTCGCGCAAGCACTCTTCAAGACGCACAAGCTGAAGATAGTCGGTATAGGTGCCCATATGTTCGGGCAATGTGTGCTGAGACCGGCTTATACCTGTTGACTGTGAAACAACTGCTGAATCTGCATAAATGGTCGAATGGTTTTGGTCAGGTACATCGGCAAGACGAGCAATAGTCATGTCTGCTGCTGAAACAGCAACCCCCTCGTCTGCCTCGATTTGCGGGACCATGACAATAAACTGCGAGTCAGCCATTCGTGCACGACCACGGGACTGAATCAGCGATGTGGTGGTCTTGGGCATGTCAAAGCGAATAACCAAATTGCATGGCTGAATATCCACGCCTTCTTCGGCAACCTGTGTAGCAAAAACCAAGTTAAGACGGCCATCGGCAAAGTCGGCCAAAGTTAGCTGGTTAACCATACGCGCCGATCCGCTGCGGATCGGACGGTCAAAGTAGGATGTTGATTTCTGAGCAGAGCCCAGCAGAGCATCCGCACGTATAAAGTCGAATTCAGAGATAAGCGACACAATGTATACCAACAGTATAGCGGTGATCCGGCGGTTAGTGAAAACAATTCCGCGGAGAGAGCAAGGATTCTCGCGCCACTGCATCAGAATTCCCAACAGCCGGTTGACTTGAGGCGACAGATGCGACCGGATCTTGGCCCATGGTCGCCGGTACGGAGCCAATGCACGAATCTGTGGCATAGGATGAGTCTGTTCGTCGTTTACAGGAAGCAAATCATGTTCTGACGCCAATAAATCAGCAGCAGTAGCTTGGCTAAATTTGCGGTTTATCTCTAGAGCACGCTTAAGATAGGCGATATCAAGCAGCGGATCATCAGCACCGTCATTGCTGCCAGCCGTAGACGGCTGCTGAGAACTAGGAAGAGCCTTGTAGCTAGGAGCAGGACGCATGGCTGCAGAGCGATGCCACTGACGAATATAGTAGTGCCACATCTGGTCGACGCCAAAAGGGCCCAAGAGAGGTAAAACCACGGCAGCCAGCTTAAGTCCGCGGGCCACCACCCGGCTTTCAGAACATGCAGCTGCCAGCGCTTGTGTCAGGGGCGTATCATGGAATTCGGGTGGCAGCGCATATTCGTAGCATACAGCAGTTGGAGCCGATACTGACGCTAGCGAGTCTGTAGTTAGGTCGACTGTACATATGTTGGAGTCCAAGCTGGCCTGCAAATCCCGGACAGATTCTTGAGCCGTTTGCTGTTTGTTGAGTGGCGATGCCGTCATAGAAAAGACATGTGGACGATCTTCGGGCGCACAGTGGTCATAGAACTCCCGCATAATGAGGGCGTAAGGATGGTTGCCGCGAGCATGGTGCGCCTCGTCAAACACAAGCAGGTCAATGTCGGTTATACGTGCACGGCCTGCACGCAATGCGTTGAGCAGCACCTGATGTGTCATTACTAGCACGTCGGCCTGTGCCCACGTTTTGGTCCATGTTGCCTCATCCCAATCCTCCATGCCCATGGCACCCACGTATTCATGCACAGTCTGGTCGGTATTTCTGGAAATGACTTGGGCCTGCTGGTGCACCAATGCCACCGTGTTGTTGAGAAACACTCGCACTTTGCGTCGCTTGTTACTGGCAGCCTTGTTATTGTTCGCATGCTTTGCAAACCACGCTATCAGCATCACTGCCACCAGCGTCTTGCCTGTTCCGGTCTCTAGCATAACAATGGTGTTTGACTTTAGCGCTTCACGAAACAGCGACAGCTGGTAACTGCGCGGCTTGAGGGCTGTCCCTGTGTCTTCTGCCATGGTCTTTATGCAGTTTGCAAATTGCGCTTATTCACAGGAATATAAATTGGAAATGGAAAGTAGGGTGTAGTAGTATCCTGGCACCGTGGAGTTTGATCCGAGCATTTAAGGGTGTGAAAGTCTCCACATATTTTCTTTTGATCAAAGAGAAAACTGTACTTTGTGGTAAAAGGAAAGGGGCTGGTTTATTATCGACTTAGATAGAACTTAGTTGCTGCTTACAAAGGACACGCCCTTGGTCTCGCTCTTCTTGAGCTCCGGAATGGCCTTTCTAACCAGTTCCTTTTCGTACTCGGAGATGTTTTGCGGCAAAGGCAAAATTTCCTTCACACCGTTCTTGTCCAGCTTCACGTAGGTCGAGAAGAACTCCAGGCCTTCGTTCTTGAACAGATCAGTGCGCACAAAGGCCCACTCGAGCACATCTTCGCCGGCCTCAGCACGCAGCAGCGAATCAGCGAACCGGGCACCAGCATAGGCCATGGATAGAGTGGCCGATCCAGCACCATCCTTGGCCTTGACGACCTCATCGCCGCCAAACTGCACACGGTGCGTCAACGCATCGCGCTCAGCATCGGTAAGCGACAGGCCAGAGACCTGCGAGAACAGCGGGATGATGGTGACGCCAGCATGACCACCCACCACGGGCACTTCAGTGATCTTGCCCAGCTTCTCGCCCACAAACCGCGACGCACGTACCAAGTCCAGGCTAGTCACACCAAAGATCTTCTTGGCATCATACACGCCGGCCTTCTTGAACACTTCGGTGGCAATCGGCACCGTCGAGTTCACCGGGTTGGAAATAATCAGCAGCTTGGCCTTGGGGCACACTTCTGCGCATGCCTGGGCCAGGTCGCGCACAATACCTGCGTTGGTGTTGAACAGGTCATCGCGAGTCATGCCTGGCTTGCGGGGAACACCGGCTGGAATGACCACCAGCTCGGCTCCCTCCAATGCCTTCTTCAGGCCATCTTGATCCTTCGACGTGTAGCCGCTGACCTGAGACAATGTGTTGATGTGGCCAATATCGGCTGCTACTCCTGGAGTATTATGGATATCGTACAAGCCAAGCTCAGTGACACGAGGATTGGTCTTGAGCAGCAACGACAGAGGCTGGCCGATACCGCCAGCAGCTCCCAGCACTGCCACCTTGGACTGCAGAGGCGAGGCAGTCGAGAATGAACGAGCGGCAACCTTGATCGCGTTACGAGTAGCAAACATAGTTTTATTTTCTTAGATAAAGTGGCAAGAGAATGAAAGAAACCAAAAACCTCTTGCTTTCCAGCAAAAAAGGGTTCAAGATAAGAGGCAAGCTGGAAGCTTGTGATTGGTCGAAATTGAGCACCAGCTCGGACAAATCCAAAAATCCCCGTAATATTGAGTCCCGATCACCGCATATCACATGTGAAGCTAGTTGCTGGAGCCCTTTGCCTGCACGTTGCGCTCTCTGCGGCACCGCTCCAGCTCCACAGCCTCGTTCCATGATGTCAGACTGAGCTCCACTTCGCCTTTGCTAATGCTGACAAGGCGGGCAACTGTAATGGTAAGAGCTAGCTCCTCCTGCGTCATCATCTTCTTGCCCTCTTTATGGGCTGCACGGCGGGCTTGCGCATATTCATTGGAGATAAGGTCCGACACCGGTTGCGGAATGCTGAATTCCATGTGCCGCGCACACTCCAAGTACTGCCGCAGCTGTTCAGTGTGCATGGGGTCTAGAGGCCGCAGCTGCTGCTCGGCCGACGGACTGCCTTGCATGCTCTTGAAGAACTGCTTGGCACTGCTTGACAGATACACGTCACAGTCATTGTGCAGAATCGACTTTCCCGTGGACAGCACCAAAAAGCGCAAATTGGTGGGCATCTCGATCGGCTGGAACGGATAGAGGTAAGTCACTTGCTGATCTATAATCGCTGTTTGCACAGCATGCAAGTTACGCACTCCACGCTCTTCCAAAGTACCGTTGCTCAAGCAAGTCTCGTCGCATATTACTTCTGTGCCTTGCACCAACTGCAGCGCACCAGCCTGCAAGTCGCCGTCCTCGGCGCTCGGCAGGAATGTCGATTTGTTGAGCAGCTTCAGATCAAACGGGATGCTGACATTGTAAGGAACCAGTTGAGATATGGCGTCGCTGATCCATTTTGACGCTGGATTAGTCAAATTAAATCCGGTTTGTGCAGTTTGCTTTTGATCGCTGGTTGGTATGCCGATTAGGTTCAAAGACAGTTTACCCACCTTGGCATCTTGCACTCTAACAGTCTTCGAGAGCAAGTGCAGAAGCAAATACTGTGCTGCCAAGTCGTCGCCGCCCAGAACAGATGTCAGATGAGATAGACACATATGGTGGCGGCTGGGATAGTCGTTGATCTGGAGCTCAGGAAGCATCGAGTTCAGGTTTTGCGGCTGTAATTCCGAGTAGTAAATTGCATGGATGCACGGCCATAGCTTGTCCTCATTACCCGAGTCCTGCGCTTTTGCATTACGGCCAAGCTCGTAGATGCCAATAACATCAATAGCCGATGAAACTTTGGGTGCTGTATTGGGCGCATAGAACTTGACCAGTGCCGCCGAATAAGCAGTTCCTGGGATCGGGTACTTTACCGACACGTCTGCTCCATGAGAACTGTCAGCTGCACCAGTTAGCGACATTGCTTCCATCGCGCTTTCCAAGTTATCTTTCTGATCCAGCTGCGTCCATGCGCTTTGTCCAGGAATCGATACGCAGTAAGCCACCTCTTTCTCCGTAAACACATTGTGTGCCGAGCCATAGTCGACCTCCCAGCCATCCGACAAAGTATGTTCCATGTCTGTGAACTGAGAAAACTTTTGCTGTGTCTCACCAGTTTCTGTGTTTAACACACGGGCAACAGTCAGATGAAGCTCTTCGCCATAGCTTGGGTCCTGCACCATGCAGCGGAACCGCACCAGTGATCCGCTCTTTAGCTCATTGGGAACTTTAGCCTGATCATATACCGGAATGTGCTTGAGCGAGTCGCTGTTTGCAAATACCGTTTGAAAGTGCTCTTGAGCCAGCTTGCCGAAATTGTTTACAGAGCTGTCATCGGTCTCAGAAGCATGCTCATCGTACAATTTGTGAATGACTCGAAGTGGAGAGTGGACATACTCGAGCGCTAGTTCGGGTGCCACCTGGGTAGAGCTTGCCATTTGTGTGTTTACGAGCGCAGGTAATAAATTATGTGTTGAAGAAAACAAAGCAAGAAATAAACATTTACGGACATGGTTCAGAGAAATGCGTGAGCTGAACCGAGAGGAATTAGAGAGTTGAGTTATTTGTAAAGAAAAGCTAAAGTCCTACTCTTCATCCGAGCTGTCGTCGTTTCCGCGACGAGCACCCATCTGCTGTCCGCGCATCTGCGCCATCTGAGCAGCAATCGAGTCTTCCTCAGGCTCCGAAATGTCATCTACAACTGGCGGCTCTGGCGGCAGCACCGAGCGGTCAACAACCGTCATTTGCACCTCCTGCATCACGTCGCTGCCAATGTACGAGTCGGATTTGATTGTCAAGTGGAAGCGATACGTCTCCTTTTGCGGCGGCGCTTGGAACTGCAGAACTACCACGCGCTCGGAAACCAGGTCGCTGATGCGCACCGGCGGCACCACCAGCTTGCCGCTTTGGTAGTTGGCAAAGGACAGCCACCACTGCGAGTCCTTGCGACCCGCAAAGTATGGGCAGTAAGCCTCTGTTGGCGTCCGCTTGACTCCCTTCTCTCTTTCGGCAAAGTTGGACACAAAATCCTCAATGGCTGCAGTGTCATTGTCGTCGATATCCTCGATATCCGCAACTGCAACACCCTTGCCGCGAGGCTCAATCTTGTTTGGCGCATTGGCAATCCGCACCTTGACAATAAGAGTTACAATTGACGCTGGCGTAATGACCTTGTCGCCAACTACTGTCAGCAAAACACGCGCTATTTCCAAGCGAGGGATCGCCTTGGCTGCGCGAATTGCCTCCTCAAACTGCTTGTCTCCAAGAACCGACAGTGCTTGGCGTTGCTCTGCAGCCGGAAGACGCATAAGCTGGTGGACGCTATATAGCTTCTTCTCTTTGAAGATCTGGGGCTGGTTCTGCCACGTGATTCCTGGAAGTTGAATCAGCGGGGCATCGTAGCAGTACACGCCCTGCACCAGCATCTGCGAAATGTTCATCAGCAGAATTGAGCAAGCAAACCAGTTGTGTGTTGTTGATATCTGTAGCAGTCCGCGGTGCACCAGCGTCAAAGCCGTCATCACTACCTGCTGTTGCTGATCGGCTAGCTCGACATCGTCGACTTTGATGCGGAAAAAGTGAGCGTGAAGCAAAACATTGGCCTTCCATGCGTCCTTGCTGGTGAACTTTTTCGAGATGCTAAACACATCATAAGCATACACCTGGCTGACACGGCGGATCTTCTCGACCAGCGACTTTAGCACGGCTTCTTCTGATGGGCGGTATTTGAGATCGTCTTCGGCAAACTCGGATGCTGCAGTAAGCAGCTCAATCAAGTTGCGCTGGCTGATGTGCTCACGGATATTCTTAAAGAATGTGCTCATTGTCGGGTTAAGAATGTGGTCTTTCTGGTAGCGGGTTGAGTTGTACCACCAGCGACCCACATAAAACGGCATAACAAACCCAAACACCAGCCCATAAAGCATCAAAACAAACGGCGATGTGTGTGCCTCAACCAGAAGCTTAGGAAGCGCGATTCCCATGGATTGCGTCTGCATGCCATCTGGATTACCGTACTTTTCGTAGTTTTCGCGTGCCTCGGGATTAGTTAGCGTCTTGTGTGCCCGATTGATTTCTGCCATCTTCTCGCCTGCCTCCTCCTTCATATCCTGGCTAACCTTGTCAGGGTGCCATTTGAGCGACAACTTGCGATATGCCCGAGTGATAACCTCTTCGCTCTCGCCATTGTCGATACCCAAGATCTCGTAGGGATCCCACATCTTTGCCTCCTTCACCTCGGTTGTCTTTACCTTATACGAAAGCAAAAATATCAGAACCCAGCCAACTGCAATCAGCGCCAGCTTGATATTGACCGCCGATGACTTTGCTTTTGGTTTACGCAAGCGCAATTTGACCGTCTTGGGTTTGGCTGCCTCTTGAGAATTCTCTATAGTAGCATATGAATTAGCACAAAGCTGCTCTTTATAAAAAGTCAATACTACATACTTTTTCCAAACAGCAAGTATACCGTTGCTGGAGCCACCACTAGACTGAGAATTGTCAGTGCATAGTAGAAAAAGGTGACTCCAGATTCGTCATAAGTGTACTTTGAACGCATGTTCTACACACTGCAAATGAAGAAATTAGATAGATGCAGAGATAGGATGCCAATTGGATACAAGAAAGTGAGAAACTAAAAAGCTGCTCTTGCACAAAAAAATTAAGCCTGAGACCGCTTGGAAGGTGCTGGGGCATGCTTATTGGCTGGCAAGCAGATCGCGATCAAAATCCGTAGATCACGATCAGAAATGTTTCAGTTTGAGCCCAGAGTTTGCTGACTTTGAATATGCTGTAGCTATAACGGCAGCACCAAGCGAACTTTGGCACTCGCCGTGCATTGAATTTTGGCGGTTTTGGCCATGCGTTTCTTTGTGCTTGAGCGCATGAGTTGTCTAACAGCCAAACATTTCAGGCGCATAAGGTTTTGCCCATGCATTTAAATTTATGCTGATCGGCTGAAAGTAGAGGGTGGCTAAAACAGTGGCTGGGTCTATTTCTGCGTGCAATTCCAGCCCTGGTTTCAAGAGTATCAATTAAGCGTGCGATTTTCTTATTTCAAAAGCATCGTGTATTTCCCATCTCTAGCATTTTTAATTGTGTCTATTTCTCCACACGCACTCGCCAGCTTGCCACGGCTTCCGATCACAGTTTTTCCTGGCCTCTGCTTCTCCACCTTCTTCAGGCACTAAATATTTCTTCTTCTGCTCAGCTGCCTTTATTACGTATGTATTTGGCCTTTTTAAAAAACTGGTGTTTTGAATCGCTGTCTCATCAATTCCACTTGAACGCTCGATCCAACTAAGCCCTACTTTTTCCTATAGAATCCAGCAGTAGAAACGCCGCGTTCGAGTTCAAACTTGTTTATATTATAAGTGACTGGCTCAGCTTATAAGCGGTTGAAGTCCGCTTAGAAATATGGCTCCGACATGCCCTTCAAGCAATCCTCAGCAGACCAGATCCAAAAGTATTTGCCAGCTTTTTTGCCGCTACTGCCAGAACAACGTATGCAATAAAGGCATGAGGGTAAGTATTGGTAATACCTATTGCACATTCCGCATGAGCAATGTTTCAGGAAACATGATATATGCGCATTGAACTTGCAATAAAAAAATATGCTGCCCTTGTCCGCATGCCAAAAAAAAAAAAATGGCATATTGGTTGTGGACATTTGTCCTTGCAACCCTTTTCTCCCCACATGCCACCTCTATTTTTCTGAGCATGGAATATGGTTTCAGAATTCAGCCGATAATCCCAGTCACGCAATTAATTCAACAGCCACCGTGAGAGTATTGCTACCTACTAATGCTATGCGAAAACTGCATTATACTGGAATAGGCCTTGTTGCTCGCAGATAATCGCATTGAGTTGTTTTCAACAGATATGCCGCCCATGATGTAAGTGTAGCTGTTAATACTTTTTTTTCAAGTTGGCCTAGTTTTTACACCTAGCTTTTTTTTTTCACCTGTAGGCGGATTCAGCTTGTTGGAACAGATTATACCACACGATCGTGTCGATGTAAAATTCGCAATGTAGCGTGCTTGGGATGGTAAGTTGCAACTGATGCGCTTTTTGCTAACCCAAACAACGTTCTAAAGTTACATTTCTTTAGTGGAAACGAGGTTGGATACCATATAACACAGCCATGCGCCGAATGCTTAAAGGCGTGCAACAACGGCCATTTCTGGATGTTTTTGACCGAAAACGTCTATCCAATTGAAATTAAAACCCCAGAAACGACGACGGCGCTTCCTTGGCCAGTCCATACTTCCGATATCGAGCTGGATGAGCCAAATCTTTTGAGCTGCCAAGACGCAGTTTGCAGGTAGAAATAAAGTTATCTGCCAAAAATTTAAATGTTTAGCCCTTGAATACCGATTACCAATGTATAAATACTTAAATTACTATGCTAAGTTGAAGATGTCGGGCTTTGGAGGACGTCTGGGTTGACTAGGCACTCGTTATAAGTACGAGTAAAAACTAGCTGGACGCTAGCAATTGCACGGGTAGCAAAAGCAGCTTCACAGTACGCAAAATAGTATTCCCACTTGCGCCGAAACACATCGTCAAACTTATAAGCCGGCTCATTAGAAGGTTCGCGTGTTTTGGAAAGCTTTGCATTATTCAGCAAACTCTGCTCTTGACGAAGCAGTTGCGGGTTCTTTGGAGCTGCCCTTTTTTGAATCTCTTGATATTTGCTCAAAAACTGCTCGCGCCATACACGCAGTGTGCGTGCGTAGTGCTCAGGATAGTTGGTAATATTTTCCACCATGAGCTTACCGTTGCTACTTTTGGTTGCAGCAGCAATAGTTGCAGATATGCTGGGACAGTGGCCTCCTGGGAATATATGCTTGTTGATGAAGTCGACACCGTGCTGATACTCTTCATATCTTTCTTCGTTCATGGCAATCATCTGGATAGCAAATATGCCATGCTGCGGATGCAGCAGCCGGTGGCACTGTTCAAAGTACACAGATAGGTACTCATGTCCTACTTGCTCAATCATTTCAATGGAGATGATCTTGTCAAAGCAGTACACGCTCGGGTCCAGCTTGCGGTAGTCGATAAGCATGATCTCGATATTGTCGCTCATTCCAGCCTGCACAATGCGACGTTCAGCAATCTCCTTTTGCTCGGTGCTCAGCGTAATGCCCAGCACACGGCACCCCGTGCGCTCAACTGCGCGCATGGCCAGAGAACCCCAGCCGCAGCCCAGGTCCAGCACATAGTCTGTGGCCTTTACACAAGCCTTGTCAATTAGCATGTCCAGTTTGCGCAGCTGTGCTGCTTCCAGCGTGTCGTTTGGCCCATTCCAGATGGCACTAGAGTATGTCATAGTGGGATCCAGAAACATCTCAAACATCTCGTTGCCCAAGTCGTAGTGCGCGCTGACATTGTTTATAGCGTTAATGAGCGAATTACCAAAACGGGTATTGGCTAGATACATAAGCGAACCAACCACAGGAGATACGCATGTCTTGTCGATTATCTCGCGGTTTTTGATATAGAAACTTACGAATTCAACAAGGTCATTTACCTGCACCTCGCCAGCCATATAAGCTTCGGCAAATCCCAAATCTTGGACCAGAGCAAGGCGAAACCAAAAGTTTGAATTGTAAACAGTGAGCTTAACATGAGGGCCACTGCTTGCAGTATCGCCAAAAGTGGTTTTCTGGCCATCCTCCTCAATAGCCATGGAGCCCACTGTAGTTGCGCTCAAGGTCTGAAACACTTGTTTCCTTACTGAAGAAATTATGGAAGAAGCAGGCTTGTTCAGGAAAATTGACTTTAGGCCACTAAAACAGAATTCCGCTGTGCTCAGAAGCGCATCTGCAGCGCGGAAGCCAGTAGTGGTGTTGGATAATGAATTAAATAAAGTAGACATGGCTATAAAAAGTTTTGGTTCAACTCAGTAGTATTTTATGTGCCTTCACAAAAATTATAAAGAGAAAAGCAAGAAATTTAAAATGGATATTGTTCAGTTAAAAGAAGAAATCAGAGAAAACTGGAAGAAATGTTTAAATTATACGACTTCAGTGCGATAATGAAATATTGCTGTAGTTATATCCATAAAGAGTGAAACTACAGAAAAATGGTTGTTTTCGGAGTTCAGCCATAGTGTTACAATGACGTCATGCTAAAGAGGTAGGGGTTAGCCAATTCAGAAGGCTTTAAACGGATATGACAGCCATGCTCCTAACATGTTTAACAATAGAATAGTACTGGTAGCCAGCACACTAGCTCTCAATTATTTAGCATAGAATAATGAGCGTTTATGTACCTGGTAGCAGTCAGCACATAATAGGTGCACAAGCATCCATTTCTCATAACAGAATACTTGTCATCCTTCTATAGTCCCTAATAGGATTATGAGAAATCTTTAGCAATTGTATACTTGTCAATTATTGAGCACACTATCCACGTTAACAGTAAAAAATCTATGGATCACTTTAGCCACTGAGAAATAACATGTTCTAGAAAAGCTAGCTCATTGTTGATAGTATGGTTTTATTGTTTAAAATATCAGAATCCTCTCAGCTGATAGCCTCTAATATTTCAAATGACACTAGATATAGTTGAAAATAGCCAAGAGGTGCATTTACAGGCAGCTGATTTATACGAAGGCCAATATCTATATCGAGTGTAGAAATTAAAGCTTTACCATGATTTTCTAGCTTAATTTACACTAGCAAGAGACTAAATGGCAAATATACCGGATTAAAACATAATAATATAAAACAAATAAAAACTTTCACGTAGAAAGAAACACTTAAGCTAAGAGCTCTGGATTGGAGAGATCCTCATTATATGTGCGGGTGAACACAAGCTGTGTACATCCAAGCGTGCGAGTGGCAAATGCACCTTCACAATACGCAAAATAATACTCCCACTTGCGCCGGAAGATGTCGTTATAAGCAGTATAATTCTCTATATCGTCATATGCGTTCATGCATTCTATTTTTTCCATCTCTCCAGAATTCAGCAGCTCTTGTTCCTGAAGAATAAGCTGGGGGTTCTTTGGAACAGCAGTGGAGAGAACCTTGTTATATCCCTTCAAGAATCGCTCGCGCCATACGCGCAG